>OY982568.1:7704956-8003111 GCA_963859945.1 Euplagia quadripunctaria
AGTTGGTTATATATACTAATTATCCATATATTAATTCGGGCAATTTTCACAGATGGCGCAATTTTAATTCGAGTTTTACAATATTTACAATATTTTGATACAATTTATTCAATCCATTAAATATATTTATATATAGCGAAAGAAACTTCGTTCTAAGGGTGTCCCAAAGACGTCTCACGTGTTTTTTAAAGGTGATCGAGAGTATTTTTAGCTTTAAAATCTGTTCAATTGTTTGAAGTTGTCAGTTCTTTTTTCATCGTTGAACGGATTTTGATGTTGTATTTTAAATTTTTTATTTATGCATTTAACATTGTCGCTAGAGCTCCAATTTTAGTGATATCTCCTTTGTAACGAGTAGCTGTAGGTGTTGTCAACTGTATTTTGGTCTTCAAGCGTAGTTGTATTAAAAGGACTAGTTTAGAAATTATAACGCAGTTTTAAATGTTTTAGGAATTACGCCGTGTGTGAAGTGCCCAAGGTATAGATATACTCGTAATTTTAACACTCTGGGTCTTATTTTTGTCAATTTTATTGTTTGGGTATTGTCTCGATTTACAATAATTTTCACACTTTATTTTTGGTTACAATAATAATAATCAATAAATACGCTTCAGGGCGCTCGGCTTTCCTAACAGAATTCACCACTAAACACTTTTTGATTACTAGAATTTTACCTCGGAATTTTAGTATCTATAATTTTTAGCCTGCTTGGATCTAGTAGGTCGGCGATTCCTATTACAATATAATAACCGGAATATATACCAGATTGTCTTACTTCACTAACATGTTTACTTTAAAAATCAACACTATCAGATTTTTATTATCTAGACGTGTCTAGACCAAAATAGACAGGTATTATTTTTAATTGGCTCAAAAATTTCAATCGCAAACATCGTGAAGTGTTCTCAAATTAACAGCTGACGTTCACGAAACTCATCGTGAAACATGGCATAAACATTAAACAACAAAAAAATTATTAAACAAAATTATCTTAAAAAACGTACTTACCAATGTTTATAGTGTCCTCAAATCAGTTTTGGTTAGGTTTGCACCGAAAGGGAACTTAAGGACACAAAAAAAAAATCCCACTAATCCCACTAATATTATAAATGTGAAAGTTTGGATGGATGGATGGATGTTTGTTACTCTTTCACGCCAAAACTACTGAACCGATTGCGATGAAACTTGGTATGTAGATAGCTGGAGACCTGGATTAACATATAGGCTATTTTTTATCCCGATATTCCCCCGGGGTCGGGACTGCGCAGGGCGCTGCTAGTATTATAAATGTTAAAGTTTGATGGATGGATGGCTGTTTATTACTCTTTCACGCAAAAACCACTGAACCGATTGCGATGAAACTTGGTATGCAGATAGCTGGAGACCTGGATTAACGCATAGGCTACTTTTTATCCCGATTTTGCCACGGGATCGGGACTTACGCGAGTGAAACCGCGGGGCGATGCTGGTTATAAATAATTTTTTTTCACGTGAGTTTTACGTGATTGACGTGAGTGACGTGACATTTTAGCTACAGATGATTGAGATCTTTATAAGTATTTTAGTGTTATTTTATGTTACATACTCACCTAGGTCTATCCAACTCTGGCTGGGTAATGTTAGGTGTTGCGTAATTTTCGAGCGCGTGGCGCAAATCGCGGGGGCCCGCGTTCCCTCGCGCCGCTTGCACCTGCCCGCGTTTTCAAGCGTTCCGTGAACAGAGTGCACGTACTTTTCGAAAGCGTTTTGATACAAAATTTCAAGAGTTGTTCTCAGCGAAAGGGTTAAATTCTTTTTACTTCAGTAACGAACAATATTTGGAAATAATCAATTCAGTGAAAAGTGCAAAAGAAGCTAAATCGAAAACTACTTTACAATACCGGCGATTGAAGCGTTTTGATTTGTGCTCGGTAAGTGGCGTCGAGAAACTGATTGCTCCTCTATCTTCAAGTAAGACAACAATTAAATATTACGTGACCAACGATGAGATGTTCGATATCTTGCATGAAACTCATTTGGCTGTTGGACATGGCGGAAAACATGGAATGGAAAAAGAACGTGAAAAAAAAAATGTTACTCAAGAAGTGATAAAATTATATTTACGACTATGCGAACCATGCCAAAAAAAGTTAAAGTCTGCCAAAAAAGGAATTGTTATCAAACCATTGCTGTCAACAGAAATGAATAGCCGCTGTCAAGTAGATTTAATTGACATGCAGTCTAACCCTGACGGCGACTTCAAATTCATAATGGTCTATCAAGATCATATGACAAATTTTGTACAGCTGCGCGCGTTAACATCTAATCAAGCCGTAGATGTTGCTTATAAGCTTTTGGACATATTTTGTATTTTTGGCGCACCTTCAATTCTTCAATCAGACAATGGCCGCGAGTTTGCAAATCACGTAATAGAAGAGTAGTGCTCGATGTGGAGCGGTCTGAAAATAGTACATGGCAAACCTCGCCATAGTCAGTCTCAAGGTAGTGTAGAAAGAGCAAATCAAGACGTACAAAATATGCTTATGACGTGGATGAACGACGAAAATTCTAAGCGTTGGTCAGAAGGTTTGAAGTTCGTACAGTTAATGAGAAATAGGGCATTCCACGATGGAATAAAACGAGCTCCTTATACCGCCATGTTCGGTAGTGATGTCAAGGTGGGTTTAGCGTCGTCTTCTCTTCCAAAAGAAGTTATTGCCAGTATTCACACTGAGGAAGAGCTCGAGAACATGTTGACGGAATTTACTACCGGAGCAGAATCTAGTCCAGAACCCCAAGAAGAGGTACCGGAATCTAGACAAGAATCTCAAGAAGATTTACTTAATGTAGAGCTGGAATCACAGAATGATTACTTAAAGAACAAGGAGATGAGAAAGGAAATCGAAACAGAAGTTTTAAATACAAAAGAAGGTGAAAGAGAAGTTTTACTAGAAATAAGTTCAGAAGAAACGGCCAAAAAGAAAGACGAAATGGAGTGTTGTAGATGTATGAATCCAGGCACAAAGAAATAAACTTGTGTGAAATTTGTACTACTCAACAAAATATAAATGAACATAGATTATCTGCCCGATTGAGCTTAGAAAATCAAGCTAAAAAAATGAAAGCCTTATCTAATTTAAAATTTCCTCCATGTTCTGTTGGAGATAAGGTAAGAGTCCAAATACCAGATGTCGATAGAGGAAGAGGCGAGTTTCGGAACGTGCTTATGGCAGTTGTAGAAAAAGCTGATTATCTGTATAGGCTAGGAAACGAACTATTGAGGAAATGTTCTCAAGGAATCAGTTTTCTGTGTGTCATGATAAACTGATTGATATCGAAAATATATCACCAGAAAAAAAAGCTTACGAGAGCTTGCAAATGAACAGTCGCTTTCAGGAGGCCAGGGTTATAAAAGGTGTAATTGCAAAACAAAATGTGCTACAAAAAAGTGTTCATGCAAAGCTGCAGGAAAATTAGGCAATTCAAAATGTCACAGTAGTTTATCTTGCTCAAATAAATAATTTCAATTTTAATAAAAACGATTGGTAGTACTTTGAACTAATTGTCATACAAAGTTTTAATATGTTTGTGCTATTAAATATATCATGTTTCAGCCCGCTATTAGTTTTTGCTATTAAAGCTATTAAGTTTATGCTCTTCAAGCGATTACGTTCGCCGTTGTATGTTTTTAAAATAATAAAAGTTTAAAATGCCCTTGAATTTTCATTTCACTAATTAATTAGACAAATTTTTAACATTACCCAGCCAGAGTTGGGAAGACCTAGGTGAGTATGGGTAAACCCCGAATTAAAATTTATTTAACTTATTATTAAGACTTTACCCAAGAAGCTTGGATAATATTAAGTCAACCCGGGTAAACCTAGGTTTACTCCATCTTTTAGCATTACCCGTAACATATATATATTTGAATGAGGTAAATAACAAACGAAATATTTTTCAGAAATGATGTACCTCTTTATTATTCAATAATAATGAAACGTCATTGGATAGAAATTTAAACATGATAAATTACACATAGTCATCGTCCGTTTTTATATAAATCTAATTATCAATAGTTAGCGACAAAGATCTTGTTTACATATCTATTTATGAGCGTTTACGTTATTATCATAGGCTAGGTAAAATAGTCTGATTCATATCTGTCCTCAAATAAGATATATATAGATATTTACCATATTCACGCAAATATTATTGTGCAAATGGTACATTTTTATGATTTGAATATAAATATTTGAGCTTGAAAGTTAAAATACAATTTAGCAGGCGAGAAGCAAAGGCGTTAATTTCCGTTGCTGTTACTGTATTAGGTGATGGAATGATATTGAGGTACAAGTGAAAAAGGCGAGTTTTCCAGGACGTTGGAGTCGTCTAATAATAGAATGATAATGTAAATGATAAATGTATGTGTTATTTACACACGGCATACGATTATGTTTAGATAAACTTTCGGAGTGTTGAGTTTATTATTTAAGCAAACGGCAACATTAGAGAAGTTGACTAAAACATAAATATCAAATAAATATCTTAATTTACAAATTACAATATACATATCAAAACATTCGGTGTTAGCACCTAATTATAACTTAAAACTATGATGTTTTTTAATAGTAATCAATACAAATAAATAAAATTGAAGTGTCTGTTTGTAATGTCAAAATAATAGTTTTTTTAAGCTCATAGTTATTTGCACCCTGGCTATGCCTAAAAATCAGTTTTTAAATTTTTTGTCTGTCGGTCTGTTTGTTCCAGTTAGTCTCCGGAACGGGTATACCGATTTCCACGGGAATTTCACTGACAGATAGCTGGTGTGATAAGGAGTAACTTAGACTACTTTTATTGTGGAAAAAGAATTAGGGTTCCGCGGTATATAAATATGTACACGCAAGCGAAGCCGAGCGGGAACTGGTAGTAAATTAATAAAGAAGGCACCTTAAATTCCGATCCCTTATTAAATGATACATTTAGACATGAATTTATTGACGGAAATTTTTTTAAAGACGAAATCCTTTTATTATTTACTCATACTTCTTCTACATACCGGACATGTTGAGCAAGAGCCAATTCGCTTCACATTAATTCTGTGTGAGGCTGGAAAGCAATGTCACGTGTAACGGCTTGAACCCTGTTTTGATCATTAATAGGCTCACCTTGATCTGGAAATAAAAACAAATTATTGTTCAATTCATCGAAAATAAATGTGTATTACGTTATACCAAAGAGAACGTTTAATTAATAAAATTATTTGTTTGTTACTTATGTTGCCTCTAGACAGCCATTGCCAATATCCGCCTTAATTGAAATCGCTAGTCGTCGCACATACAGCGAAAAAACAGATTACTGGAGAACGCAGGTACATAGTTTGTGGAAATGGGAATAGCCGCACGCAGTACTCATTAATGTTCTAAAATGTAACATTTATTCAATTAATTTAAAACGCTTTGTTAAAGGTACAGTTTAAATATTTATGTAGAAACGGATTTCTGCTGCTTTTTTGTAGCCATGCCACTGAAAAATTACTGCACGATATATTATGTAAAAAAATACTAATATATAAGAGATATAAATTCTAGCCTATTATTTCGGATATTGTTTATGGACAGAACTGAAAGTTATCTATTTGAAATTTCACACAAGTAGATATATTTGAACCTGTCTCATAAACACAAAAGAATCACGCGAAATAAGATCAACAACATACTGTTGTTTATGAACAGTATGTTGTTGAACTTACTTCGCGTTTCATTCATTCTTATCTCATTTTGTCTCTCAAAAAAATGTGTTTTAGAAGGTCAATATTTATTTAATTAGTCTTTAGTTTTATGAGGCCGGATCATGTTGAAAATCTCGCCGCAGGGGTTCTCTTTGGAGCATCTTTATGGGTTCAGACCAGGATAATACTTGAGAACATAATATATACACACATAATATATATATATAACATAACATACGCCATTACTTGTTAATTAATCTACCTTACACAATAACTTCTAAAATAAATATTGAGGCTTTTTAGATTTGTTTAATTAATTTATAATTGTGTTCTTAAGTGAGTAACTTGCGTGTTGCATATTAAATAAACCCAAGGGCATATCAATATTTCTTTTCTACATCTTATAACTTATCAAGTAATAAAAAGGAGACCGACTGTAACATGAAATAGTACCACCAAAAAAAATCATAAACGGAAAAGATATTTTATAAAATACGTAAGAAACATTGGCCACATTCAGAAAAGTCTACTTCTTCGTTTTCGAAATTGATTAAAAACATTTTCTAAAAACACTACTACTGATGCTAAATCCACACTTGAATGTTTTCATACCCTCCACGTCACCCGTTTTGCACTTACTGCACACAACGTTGCACCACTCTGTTCTGCTTTCAATCCTTAACTATGCAGATGCCAGCTGTGTTGATCTCATCCAGAATCAATTAGTTAAGATTTACTTACATTGTAATCGCTTAAATATGAGCTGAATACATGATTCTGAATTCCACTAACAACTCAAATGGTTTCTTATGTCTACCGTCTTTACCGGAATGTCGACTGGCCTGTTGGCATAGTGGTTAGTGACCGTGATTGCTGAGCCAGAGATCGGGAGTTCGATTCCCACCCAGGATAAATAATGGTGTGATTAGCATGATATATTTGTTCTTTGTCTGGGTGTAATTTATCTATAATATGTATGTATTTAGAAATATATAAGTATGTTTATCAGCAGTCTGGTTACCATAATACAGGCTCTGTTTGTTTTGGAATCAGAGGGCCGAGTGTGAGATGTGTGAAGTTATTATATTATATTATTATTAACTGGCAACCCGCCCCGGCTTCGCACGGGTAGCAGAGATATCTACAACAATCATCAACATATTTCAATTAATTTACACAAAATCTTAACAAATTATACACATAAACCTTCCTCATGAATCACTCTGTCTATTAGTGAAAACTGCAGGAAAATCCCTTCAGTAGTTTTTCAGTTTATCGCGAACAGACAGACAGACGCGGCGGGAGACTTTGTTTTATAATATGTAGTGATGCTCACATTTTACGAGTACAATTATAATTTTTACCTCAAAGAAGGATTCTAGTTTATGCATTGCATTCGTGTGGAATTTTCAAAATCAACAGATAATCTGCAACTGAAAGTCCACTAAACTTTTAGACAAATCCTTTACGGTTACAACAGACATTTGTAAGTTAAACCAGTGGAAACCTGGCACGCTCAAAGTTCTAATGAGTTTAAAATCTCAATGAAAGAACATTACTTCAAGTTATATTTACAAAATGACGTGCAATATACAATAATTATGTTATTGCATACGTTTAATGTATTTTAGTGTAAATATAATTTGTTCGTGGGAGAGCCATGCTTTGGCACGTATGGGCCGGCTCAACCGGAGTGATACCACGGCTTCACAGAAAACCGGCAGTGAAGCAATGCTTGCATTGCTTTTCGCAGCGCGAGTGAGGTTACCGGAGGTCATAACCCTACCCTCACCCCTATTCCTGTCCTTCCTCTCTCCCCTCTCTTCTCCCCTCTAATCCCCTTTCCCCTCTTCCCCCCTCTCTCCCTCTTCCCACCTTAAATGGCGGCATCGCACTTGTGACTCTTGAGTTACAGATGCCCATGGGCGGTGATAGTCATTGCGATGCCCGTCTGCTCGTTTGCCAAATACACCATAAAAAAAAAAAATTGTACAAAAATATATTTCCCTTGCCCTGTCTCTTTTATAACCTCTGTACCAGTCATAATATTATTTTTGTTGTACATGCTCCATATTACAACTTTAGCATATCATTATACTTTCAAGAATATAATAGATATTTGTAGTATCTATTTGTATCCACAGCATCCGTTTTTTAACATATATATAAAGTCTGTCTAGATAATATCGTCTTTTGCAAAAAGAATCCCATCTTACTTCCCGGCTAATTCAATAATTTTATTTGTATACGATTGCATAGCGTCTACTGTATTGTACTGTAAAGAATTTAATATATTTTTCTCTCTTATAGATCTACAAGCGTACACCTAAGCCATCAAATACGCGGAGATTTTCTAAGAATTATCTAGCATATTGAAGAGGTAACAGACTCAATACATTTACAAGTAAATCACGAAAATACCACACGTTGGTATAATCAAAACAATATTAATATAATTTGATAAAAAAGTTAGGGTCCATTGTCAGATATTGCGTTGTTATTTTAATACGACGGGGCGATGTGTGAGCTCCATGCGGCCGTATAAATATTTCATCGCATACAGACCGGAATATGAAGTGGTTAATTTAAATTCTGGCTTGTCTGCGTGTTGCGGTCGAACACTCCGTTTTGCCATTTTTTGTTTTTTCCCTTTTTTCCACCCCTACTGCCTTCTGAATGCTAGTGGACTATCGCTTTTATTGCAGAAGTTTGAGCGTAACGTGAACGATGTGTCTTCGCGGTGTCTACTCTATACGCTGGTAATATAACTGAGTGTTCAAAATGCAGTGTGCGATCACGTTTTTCTATAACTGAATGTTGACGTCTTCGGAAGGGTTGTAAAAAAAGAAATAGTTACATACATCATTCTGTTTGTAATTTTTTATAAAGTGTAACTCCTCCTACGAACTCCTTCCACCGAGCTTCACTCCCCACTAAGCCTAGAACACTTTCTCCCCGCGCCCCGCCACACCCCGGGAGTCTATTTAAGCCGCAGAACGCCAGGATTCGACCTTTCCCCGTCCTCCCGTCACGACGAAGCTAAGTACTCCACTGCATCTACCAGTGCCGGAACTACCTCCAAGGCCTCTCTTCTCTCAAGACCTTACGTCCCTGAGTTTAATATAGTTGCTGTAAAGTTACTTTTGATATCTGTACTCTGTACCACTAGTATCAATATAAATTGTAAAAGCGTTTTACGTGTAATTCTTCTCTTTACTCGACCCCAACCTGCGGGGGACCACGTGTAGACCACGAGATCACATTCCACGTTACAAAAGCTTACGATATTGGTACGTGTTAAGACACGTACCAATATCGTAAGCTTTTGTAACATGGGATGCACTAAAATCCTCAACTCTTAGGCCATACATGGGCGTGCCCATCTTTTAGCCCAGGGGGTTAAGGGTATAAATCATTTTTGAGGGGAGTAAAGCAACTTTTGAATATAATAAGTATCCTGCATCGCGCTATGACAGTTATTACCCTAATTAAGTACATACAATTACCCAATATCATTTGTTGGCTAAAATGTCTGAACACCTAGTTTTGTTGGAGAGGAAAAAACACACTATTTGCTGTACACTTCTGAAATAATAATGTGAATGACGGAACGAGTTTCAGGTCTACAGCAATTAAAAAAAAAGTTAATTTAACACCCGAGGCTCTAACATGCAAATAGATCTGGAACAAAGTTAATTTGAAAATATGTACATATACAGCCATAGACTTCTAAAGCTTTATGAATCGGAGTAAAAAGGGCCCACCAGTAGTATTACGAAAACAAGTATGCATGGTATTAAAAAAATGGTGAGGGCAAGTCTTGCTTACAAATATTTGATACTTTCGTTGGTCTGTAATGTAACACTTGTGAGATTGTAGATTACATATTAGGAATATTTATTTTAATTTACAGCAATAGACACTTTTGGACTAACCGATCTCATTATGGATGTAGCTAAAATAATGGTTTCTGTATGACCAAAGTCAATACCTAACTACCTAAGTACTTTTTGTAAATTTGTTTTTGTGCGGTTTTAATTTCTCCTATTTTGGGATCTTCTTTTTTCTCCTTTTTTTTCTATTTTGGAATTGTAATTCTAACTAAACTGGGTTTAGTTCTTAATAACCTAACTAATTTGAGTAAATGTCAGTTTTTTAGTTTGTTGAGATATCCTTGTGACACCGATAGAATTACGACATTATAATCTTAAATTGCTTCTTAATTCTTAATTCTTCTAATATTCTTAAATTGTTTGACAAAATATTTGCATTTATATTTATTTTTAGTAATCTATATCATTAGTAATTTATCTATTCTAATCTTATCTATTCATAATGAAGCCTGTTTGGTATGCCTACAATTTAAAAACAGTCTAAGTATTTTAAACATAGCAAACGGAGATCTTTCCATGTGACTTTCTCCCAATATTAAAGTATGTCATAGTTAATTACACCGATCTTGCAAAGCTATTCTGGTCGAGGATATGACAACGAATTTATTTAAGAAAGAAAGAAAGGTTTTCCTACCTAAATTAGTTGTAGAGTAGGTACATATGATGATGAGGAGAGGAAAATAAAACTAGTAATAATGTGCACATTTTATTAATAATCCCGTTTTGTAATTAGAATGTTGTATGTTTCTGTTAGTAACGATGTAAATCGGAAACACGAGACGCTCACAACTTAATCATAGGTATCGATGAAAATTTATAAATAGAACAATGTCACAAACATTATTAAAATGTATATTTAAAATGTTAAAAGTCCCCTTGAGCTATTTAAATGCACCTTTCAAAGTACATAAATCCTCAGCGATAATCATACTCGTGTATGTTATATATTATAAATCGTCTTCTTGCGGCTTTTTATATCATTTAATGAATATATTGAATCATTATAAAGAATTTTTGAAATTTACAAACAATTGGTTAAAAACGACTTAATTTTTGACATTGTTTGTACCTTTTATATTCATCTACAACAGATTATATTTATCACTTATAATTATTTCCATCTTTTAGTTTAGTTACATTTCTGCTTGTATCTTAATATCACTGTGCTTAGTATTGTGGAAATTCACAGTACACGCGTTGTTATATTCTCCTAATGTAATACATTTACTGTCAGGTGTAGGAATGTATGATTTTTACTTATTCACATAACTTTTCTTCCGAGCTCTGTAACTAAGTTCTTGATGTTATGCCAAGTTGCCAATTTCACATAATATTTCTGGCACGAACGAATCCAATTGTTTCAATTTGTATCTACGAACTGAATATATTATTATCGTATACCATCGAAATCGTTCACGAACTTCGCAGGGTTAGGTAAGTATTGTAACGTTCGATTGAGATTCTTTCTACCTTGCCGGTAGCTACGGGGTGCGAAAATTTACACAAAATGAGAATATTAGGTGTTCTGCCAACATGTTACTTGTAATTTTATAAAGAGTTCAACCCATGTGGATTTTCAGAGATAGTGGTGATTTGTATTTAGCATGAACGTTGAAGGTCTTTACATTTGTGGTTGCAGTAAGGGCCTATCAACGGAAGATGACATTATTCCGCAATCCAAACATTATAGTGACGTTTTCATTAGGTATTGATATAATGTATTGCACTACTAACGTAGTGTAAAACAAGCTTACATCTTACCTTGGTTTATAAATCAGGTTAAGTCTATCAATGAATTAAGTAAATTACTGTTTTGAATTAGAAACGCTACAATACACGCTTCGGTGTAACTTTTTTGATATTTTCACGCCCCTCAGAGCCACAAGGGCCGAAACCTTATCTTTTGAGAACTCAAAAAGTGTACAAAAGGCGGTATTGTGGTGTGTTTACACCATCGTCTGCGAGTGGTCGAGTGCGTACTGAACAATGAATGTTCTCCCCGAGTGTCACTCGTCGCTGTCCTGAATAGAGGCCATTAGGCCCGCCGCAGTCGAGCATCGCGCTGGTTTCCGTAACACACTAGTAAGTACGCAAGGGAAATCCTCCGGAAAATGTCGCCTTCAAATGTGTACAGGGATTTACATTAGCGTTATTCTGTTTGGACAACGTTAAGCACCTACTACGTTAAGAGTCACTTATACTTTGATACGTCACTTATAGCTTGAAAAGTAGAATGAAACAGATTTGTTTTTTTAAGTTTCATTCCTAATTTCATTCATTCATCATTTCACATATTTGGAGCAAAAATTACATTAATACGTTTATACTTTTCTTTATTAAAATTTTTTTTTGTGTAAAACGGAGGGATTAGAGGGCAAGTTTAATTTCATATTAATGTCACTGACCTACAGACCCTGAAACTAGTAATATGGTTACAAAATTTAAATATACGTTATTTCATAGTTTTGGGGTTCATTGTTCTTTTCAAACATATGTCATTACTTAAAAATTCGAATGCATGTAGATATTTGTAAAAATGATTAGAGAAAAAAAAAAAAAAAACTGGAAACAAAAATTGGAAGGGAAGAAAATAATAAGAAACAGGCAGGAAGTACTGAGTAACGCCACAGAATTCTATAAAACCCTTTACAGCAAACCACCTGAAGGTACGAGTGGAAAACAAGACGAAGATATAATCATAACGGAACCACACCACAACCTAGAACTAATAAATGAAAAGAAGTAATATCACATATAAAAAAATTAAAATACGACAAGAGCCCTGGACCCGATAACATTAGTAATGAAGCACTGAAGATAGGAGCACCTATTTTCGTGACACATCTTACAGAACTTTGTAATATGGTGCTTAAAACGGAAACAGTACCTACACAGTGGTGCCAATCGGACATAATACTTATCTATAAAAAGGGTAACCCGTTAGACATCGGTAATTATAGGCCAATCAGCTTATTATCAAGTATTTATAAACTGTTTGCATCTATCCTACAGAGTCGCATTACTGAACAAATCGATAAAAATCAACCGATTGAACAGGCAGGATTTCGGACGGGCTTTTCAACACATGACCACATACATGCAATAGAACAATTGTTGGAGAAATTTACAGAATTTAATTACCCACTGTATATGGCATTTGTGGATTACTCAAATGCTTTTGACAGTATAACTCATAATTCTAATTGGAAAGCACTAAAAGCAAGCAATATAAATAATACATTTATAAATATTCTAATAAACATATACTCAAAAAGTAAAAGTCAAGTAAAATTAGAAAGAAGAGGTGAAAAAATTGAAATAGGCAGAGGAGTAAGACAGGGAGACCCTTTGTCGCCTAAACTGTTTATAGCAGTACTAGAGGGTATCTTCCAAAAGATCGACTGGAAAACAAAGGTATCTGGATAATGGATCAATATTTGACACATTTAAGGTTTAAGGCAGACGACATTATGCTTTTAGCTAAAACATAAAATAGGTTTAAACGTAATGAAATAATATCAAATAACTTTAATATTTTTTACTAATAGAACAGGTCGAAAAGAAACACTCCTATAACCCAAGTGATGGTAAGCGATGATCGAAATTCATGAATATTTGTGTCACCACGCAATGTTATTATCGCTACATAGTATAAAACAAAGTCCCTTCCTGCTGTCCGTCTGTCCCTATGTATGCTTAGATTTTTAAAACTACGCAACCGAATTTGATGCGGTTTTTTTTTAATTGATAGAGTGATTCAAGAGGAAGGTTTATATGTATAATACATGCATAATATAGTAGAGAAACACTGATAACTTTAGAGGTTTCTAATGTAATGTCGTAAATAAACACATTTTTTTTTGCGTTTACATTGCAAACGCTGGCTGAACCCTACGAGATAGATCAAAATAATCTACCACATTATTGTACACCTTAAACAGTTCTACAAAAAAGTCCGCGATGGTATATGTCTATCTCTTAAGGATAACGCACAATAACCATTTTTTATCTTTTACTTTTTACGAGAAATAATGGCTTATTTACGAAGCGATTTTAAGCAATACAGCATTAATCCTTATCAAATTAAGTACCTTAAATACATTGTGCATTTAATATAGATCAAAAGGGCCCTTTACAGCATATAATTTCAATGAATATTTTCGAAGATATTACAGATTTAAAATGCAGGGACATAGCGGTTGCGGTGGTTGCAGGCGTTGAGTGTTTTTCACATGGCCAATTATACGTCGTTCTTTCAAGAGTAACCTCTGAAGCAAACATGTTTGTATTGTCTAATGACAAAAAAGCTGTGAACGTTGTATATAAAGACATTCTGTAGTATATTTAGTATCATCATTGCACCCGTGCGAAGCCGGGGCGGGTCGCTAGTAGTGCATAGAAATGAAATTTCCATAAGGAGTTCTGTAGACCCAATGCGTACCTATCCTAAACTCAGGGATGTTATGGAACTCCGTAGCCGTAACCGAAACTATCGGATATCCGAAATAAAAATCTATCCGAAACCGTAACCGGAACTGATATAAAAGTTTCGAATAATTTCGGATAGAGGTAAATAATTTATTTTACTATAATGTACACATACTTACATCAAGATGCAAATACATATTGGGTGTACAAGTGATTTTACTACCAAACGATAATCTAGAAATAATGCCAAATCATTCCCTATCTGTATTTTCCTGTTTTAGTTCCTTAAAAATATAATATCCAAAACCGAAACTATCCGAAACTCTCGGATAATCTGAAATAATTTGATATCCGTAACCGTATCCGAAACCGATATTACTTTATTCATATATCCGTATCCAAATCCGAAATTTCATATCCGTAACATCTCTGCCTGAAACCTACGCAAAGATTCTTCATCTGCGGTATTCGATGCAACGGGCAATTCCACGGTATCCCAGCAAAAATAACAATTTTAGTGAATTGAACGAAAAAATATTAATTGAATAAACACTGCGTTATAAAAATAAATGATTACATAAGACCTTTTTCACTTCTTTTGCAATACACAGAAGTTATGTAGCTCGGCAACTATTATGCAGTTCGTAGGAAGACCCTCCACAAAATGGCTACGGTATTATGCCTTTGTCACAAAGCGGTGTAAACTGACGCCTGAAGAATTGCTCCCGAGCTCGTTGCAAACGAGCGGCTCTTTGTTCTATACTCACCACGGCTCAATAGCTGTAAATATTTATAGTGTATTAGCACGCTGTAAATATGAAATCGCGGAATGTTTGAAATGCAAATTTCTCAACTACTGCTTGTAAATTTATTTTACCTTTACTCTTACTTTCTTTAAACTTTTTTTTTTTTAATAAGTTGACAAATAAAGTGTGTAAAAAGCACACGACCGCCTGATGGTTTAGGATTAATGGAGCCTAAAGACATTTGCAACACTAATGGTGTGTTGTGTGTAAAGTAAATGTTTTTGTTCATGTAGGGATTTGGGCCCCAACGGTCTTTAGTGGTTTATCATTTAAAATGAGTCGGGATTATTGGCGATAATCCATTGCGCTAAAATAATAATTGTAAAGGATTTTGCATTTTGATTTGCATAAAACATCTATAATCAGACTAACATTCAGGTGGCGAGAAGGTATGGTAAACACCCATATTTTCATGGCTGGTGAGTTTGTTTGTCACCCTTAAATAAAATTTGGACAGTTCTCTTTTGCTTGTTACTTTGACACTAATGATGTCATCGGCTATGTAACTGGTTAGAAGCGAAATATCTGGAAAATATATAGTTAGAAAAAATACATATTAAAAACCGAGTACTTTTAATATTAATATACTTCTGCATTGCTTCCAATTACATTAGTCGAAAAGTAATAGGTGTTTTTCAGAAACACCTATTACTTTTCGAAGAATGTAATAAATAATACTTCCTACATCTGGACATATATTTATTTTCAGATATTTATATAAATCCAGGTGTAGAAAGTACCTCTGCCAATGTGTATGAAAAATTTCATGATGATCGTAGGAGTAGTTACGACGTGCAAGTTAGGATTATTACCGGTATTATCCTGCAAAATTGTAGGACTGATTACTTGCAAAAAAAATTTACATTATACATGATTGCTAGGAATGTTAAATGGAGCGTAGCTAAACTACGCTACATTTAACATTCCTAGCAATCTCATCAATACTTAGCCCACGTTGTTTATTGCAACTTCGAAATCTCAGTTTAAAAATAAATCGTGGTTTCCCAGTTATTCCGGCCACAGCGAGCGGATGCATCGGAGCAGCTATTGGTCTCTAAAAGCGTATTCATGTCCACGTTAAAGTTTTTCAGCTAACAGTACACCGAAAGGCGATACGAAAGGAAAAGACATTTTCGATAGAGCTCCCTGAACAGTCATCTTTGTAGGAGTACACATGAAGTGTTTGCCTTTTAAAGGTTTTTGAAAGGTAGCTGGTGCTTTTTCCATTACTTTAAATATTGCACCAAAGAGTTGGTAGTAAAGTTTGACGCATTTTCACAAATCGTGGATTTTTTTCTGTTTAATGTTAACAATTTTAAATTATATTGTTTAATTCTAGCAGTAATCAATCGTAAAGTCTTTACTTAGTTTATTCTCCTATGCGATCAGTCAGTTATTACTACGTTTAGAAAACATGTATAGTGCTCGTTAATTTAAAGTACTAGGCAATATTATAATAATTAGCAAATTTAGTGCGACTTGGTGTTTTAGAAGGCCCAATGAATATGCCATTCAACTATACATAAACCTTGAAATTTCAAAAATTCAAGGCCAATCAGGCCTTGATTTTTTTTTAATTTATGGATTAAAAATGGCCTAGCCTAAGTCAACGTCGAAGTAGAAGTTCGTTCTGAGATTAGGGCCTTTATTTAGATCATTAATTTAATTTATTTGGTACACGAGAAGCATGCTTGCCTTTAGTGAAAAAACATCAAACTTTTACTAACTTTTAGTAACTTTCGCGTTCCATGATATAATTATGTATTTATACGGGGATTAACACGATCACGACTGACTGCTGATGGTCAACCTGTGTGCCAGTGCAACCTGGTCGAACCGTCAGGCAATTCAGAAGTATGTAACACCTTTTCTTGATCGCGTTAAAAAGTTTGAAATAATTATGTATTTACACGGGTGTAAATACATAATTATATCAAACTTTTAAGCAGAATATTTGCAATTCCCCTATTCCCGCCCTTCCCCTCTCCCCCCTCTCCTCCCCTTTAATGCGCCTCTCCCCTCTTCCCACTCTTCCATCCTCTCTCCCTCTTCCCCCACTCCCACCTTAAAGGGCAGCAACGCACTTGTGACTTTTGAGTTACAGGTGCCCATGGGTGGCGGTTGTCATTTACCATCAGGTGACCGGTCTGCTCGCTTGCCGCCTATATCATAAAAAGAAATCCGAGTGACTTTATTATTATTTTTTTTTCGTCAACAGTTACTAAATTGGAAAAAACTTCCGTGACTGCTATTCCCCTTTAATAGTAAGCCCGCCGTGTCAGCCCCGAAACTATTCGGTCATGCCCGAAATACACTTAATAAAAGTAGATCTTTCATAAAAGTTAGTAAATTACCTTTATATTTCCGTTCATTTAACGTGACTCTCTTAAGGGTTTATTCTCAATAAGTTGCTGAGCATTTGACTACAAAAATACGTTGCTATTCTCATGATCCGATTAATTTATAATTATAATTGTATAATTGTTGCATGTATAGAAATCACAATGTTCTAATCATATGTGATATTAACGAAAATGTACCAGAATGCAGTTTGTATATGACTACAAATTATAAAACAAAGTCCCCCGCCGCGTCTGTCTGTCTGTTCGCGATAAACTGTTAAATTACTGAACGGATTTTCATGCGGTTTTCACTAATAGACAGAGTGATTCAAGAGGAAGGTTTAGGTGTATAATTTGTTAAGATTTTGTTTAAATTGATTCAAATATGTTGATGATTGTTAAAGATGTCTTTGCTACACGTGCGAAGCCGGGGCGGGCTGCTAGTATCAAATCATTTTTTCTCGCTCGTGCGTTCACTAACTAACAACTATTGAGTAACATCGACGGTATAGCTTAACCGGTATGTATGAAACATGCAGACATGTTTCTTAGAGAATATAGTTGAGCAATAGCGAGGGATCCTTATAACCATTTTATTAGCTTCACTTGTTACTAACTTGCTATGTAAACAAATCTTGGACGGCAATTTTAACCTACTTCTAATTCAATCAATCAGCCTATCATAGTCCACTGCTGGACATAGGACTCTCCCAATGTGCGCCACAGCACCCGCTCCGCCGCCTTCCACATGCAGTCCATCCCTATAATTATGTATTTAAACGGGAATTCCCGTTTAAATACATAATGATATCATGGAACGCGAAAGTTTAAAAGTTAGTACAGCCCATCCCTGCTACCTACCTACTTCTAATTGTCGTATCAAAATTAATCTTTGTATGTAAATGTAGTTAGTATAACAATACTATATAATTTTTCATTTTTTAGCTGATCTGATGATGGAGCCATTAGATGGACAGTGGAATTCTTAAGTGGCTACTAGAAAATCCCTCAAATTTGGAATATTGCATGGTAACATGATTCGTTTTGAAGAGTCCAAGGCTTGGTAATCATGATCTGATGATTAAGCCAGGAGGGGCATAGTGGAACTATTTTGCCATTTAATTTAGTTCGCCATTAAAGTGTGCTTTTTTAGTTTTATTAAACAATAATTAAACAAATTAATTCCTAATTGCTATTAGTCAAATAAAACAGCTGGTGGCAGAGAAGGAAAGAAATTTTTAAATAGGAAAGCACGCCCTGGAACCATTTTCACTACATCCGTCCCAGCGCGTATTAGCTTATCAGTTACTTAAGTATTTTGCAACAAGCAAATGAGAAATATAAGTCTTCAATTTATGCTTATATTACCTACTAAATAGCTAGTTTTTCATTTTTATACCAAGCAGGGTAAATGTGAACAAAATGACAGAAGATAATAATAACTTAACGCATCTCGAGACACACGACCGTCTGATTCCAAACTAGGAAGATTCTGTATTATGGCAACCAGACTGCTGGTAAACAGACTTATATATTTCTAAATACATTAATATCACTACATGGTATAAAACAAAGTCGCTTCCTGCTGTCCGTCTGTCCCTATGTATGCTTAGATTTTTAAAACTATGCAACTGAATTTGATGCGGTTTTTTTAATAGATAGAGTGATTCAAGAGGAAGGTTTATATGTATAAAACATGCATAATATGGTAGAAAAACACTGATAACTTTAGAGGTTTCTAATGTGATGTCGTAAATAAACACATTTTTTTTTTGCGTTTACATTGCAAACGCTGGCTGAACCCTACGAGATAGATCAAAATAATGTACTACAGTATTGTACACCTTAAATAGGTCTACAAAAAAATCCGCGATGGTATATGTCCATCTCTTAGGGATAACCCATAATAACCATTTTTTATCCTTATTCCGGTGAAGATATCTTTTACAATGACCAATAAATCGCAGGGTCAAACTTTCAATTGCAGGCTTAGATTTGAGCGTTGAGTGTTTTTCACATGGCCAATTATATGTCGCTCTTTCAAGAGTAACCTCTGAAGAAAACATGTTTGTATTGTCTAATGGCAAAAAAGCTGTGAACGTTGTATATAAAGACATTCTGCAGTATATTCAATATCATCATTGCACCCGTGCGAAGCCGGGGCGGGTCGCTAGTTATAGATAAATTACACCTAAACACAGAACAAATGATCGTGCTCATTACATAATTATTTGTCCTAGGTGGGTATCGAAGCCACGACCTCTGGCTCAGATGACAAAATGGATAACATAATATCATATCTGCACGTGTCGACCTATAACCGCCCGTTTCCAAATGGTTGAACCTTGTGAGAAGAAATCGGGGAAACAAACCCACGGCCATTCTTTTAAAAAACCAGACAGTTTTAATAATATTCAGTAAACTTATTACATCATTTTGTTGTGTGCTATTATGTTATTAAAATTAAAAGTAAATGAACTAAAAAGAGGATATAACAATAGGGAAGCTGAAAATTAAGGAAAAAATAAAAAAAAACATAACAGATAGAAAATAAGAAACAGAAAGTTTAGATATTCTATATCTGAACTCTAGCGACATACTTTCCGCTGAGAGCTTTTTAAGAAACAACTCTACATAATTTATATAACTGAATGCTGTCTTCCAAAATACAAGCAATTTGTTTTGTCAACACAAATATTCTGATAATTATCAGAATATTTGTGTTGACAATTGTACAGACGAACAATCACGATGATTTGATCAACCACAATACTCTGACCTGAATGGCACAGATATTTAATAACACTTCCAATCGACTGATGCACAATTAATTTGCTAAATCAATACACAATTAATAAATAGTTATCTACTGTGAACTGATCCCCAACTGAAAAATTGCTTGTATTTTGGAAGACAGCATTCAGTTATACAAAATGATGTAGAATTATAATTACGTCATTTAATCCCGTTCATATTATACATACTATATTATTGTTAGGTTTACAAAAATAGATATATTAATTTGATATAAATTCGAAATATTGTATTCGTTTGTTCATGTTTGGGGAGTGGAAACGAATGTTACGGGCAACACCGAATGTTTACCCCGGGAGAACAGTAAATTTAGGCGGCCTATTTGCTCGTGGCCAGCATCGAGTTCGGACGTGTGATTAAAAGTGTATTGAAACAGAAGAATATATATCTACCCTGCAGTATTCACGTGAGTTTTATTGTACTGTCATTTTTACCTTTATTTGAGATATCCTACATTTTCAGAAGTGGGATAGGCCCACTTTCCTCATTTTATTTAGATTATAGTGGCTAATTGATTTAAATACGGATGATTTCATTTAAGAACTTCGTATCTCCAAATGGTAAAAAAAAAAATTACAGAAGAAAAAATAAACTTACTAATTATAAAACATAGACAAAAAGCATTATTTAAATATCTATTATTAATTGGGCTTATATTTGTTGTAATCATTATTTTTATATCTGATAAAATTATTAAATAAATGGACTTACTCGTACGTATAATTCTTAAACATGTGTAATGGATTTACTAAGTAGGTAGTTTTATTTTTGTAAATACAAAAAACAAAACTAAAAACAATTTGAAAATACGAGTGATTGCATGGTGTTTGTTACGGCATCATACACAGATGACATCAAAATTTCGAAATTTTTGGATTTGCGAGATTTGAGAATTGAGCCATCGCTTTAACATTTTTGTTAGTGTTATACCTTTGTACGAAATGGTAGAAGTTTTTAAATATTACATTCCACATCTCAACATCTAGTTGCTAAACGTAGCGGTGTTTATTTGGGTGTCCAAAGAAAAAAAAAATTAAACGTTAATTTAAGCTAGGCAGCGTTGCTTCCGAGATACCCTATAATTTTGAAATAACATCACAAAGCGTAACTTAATTTTATATATGTAACCGTTGGTGTATATCATCTGTTTGTTAAATTATATTGCAATATTCTTCGTGGTATCTCAATAGTTCAGTGTAAGCAATGAACCATGCAACTGCAAACATAATTGGTTTTCAAAGGATCGTTACCGAAATATCACGAATAATGTTCAAGTACCTTGCAGTAATTTTAGTCTGAAAAAAAGGAGTTTTTAATTATTTTACATAGCTCCTTGTACACAGTTCCCATGTATAAGTTTCAGAGTAACGATGCTGTAAGAAGAGTAGTTACTTCAAAAGCGGTTAAGCACGCCGCCATCTATCGAAATATTGAGCTCCTGTTCGAATAGAAAAAGTCGCAGACAAATACGGGTTCTGCATTCAAGATAACAAGATGAAGATTTTCGAGACAGAAGCTTGCAACGTACACATAGCCCGTTGCTGCAACGCGAGCAAATGCCGCTTTATATACCAGGTCGCTGCTCGTGGCTGCTGCGACGTCGATGTACAGCGGCTCCGGGGAGCATCAGATGTCGAAGTCGGCGCATTGACTTCAAAGCTGAGTAAACGGTCAGACAGTCCAATTTTTACTTCGAAATATATTTTAAATCTAATAAAGTCATTAAGTAGTCGCAGTGTAAATTATGACATTTAACAGTAATGGTAAGATGAACCACAAACATTCGATCTGACTTTGACCCCTCGATTAAAAGCCAGCGCATAGATATTTCAATCAGAAAGTTAACCAATGTGCAATTGTATACAGTTGGGATAAAAAAAAAAACTATCGTTCTTCTTGTAATACAGAAACTATGAGCATTAGCTAGGATGTGGCATGAGAGTCTAAACTCTATACTATTCGGTCGAGATGAATATATTTGATGAAATGTTGTTAAATGTTTCCATTTGAGCAAAATTATGAATAAACCTTGGAAAAGTTAGTTTGGTGAACCTCTGACTGAGATACTTGCTCAACCGAAAGGATGTGATATTGATGGTAAACGTACAATTAAGTGTTTCATCCAGGTGTTGAGTGATAAACCCTGGATTAAACCCTAAGGTCTAACGCTAACACAATGTGTTGTTCTCATCGCGAACAACTACTAAAAGTTTTAATTACTACAAAGATACCCTACAAGCCACCGCCGTAAAATTTCAGAAACAAAACTTCGTACCGGTATAATGCGACAGGCATTGGCATATCTAACCGCCTGTTTTAATTGTTAAGTAAAGGATTACCTTTGCCTTACATGTCCTGTGCCGTTGATTGTATGGGAAGTGTTGAAAGGTTTTTTCATAAAGCTGAAAACTGTGCCGGTGATAATGTAAACACTAATAAACCTGAAGATGTGCAAAGAACAACTCGTATATCTACGTTGGCATCCAATTCCAAATAATGTATCTAATGTATCGTTAATAGTATAACACTAAAGGGTTTATAGATTTAGGTAGCCGGGTAATAGTAATAATAAGGATCATTTATTTGTGTAGCGAAACTACTGTGGTGGCGTGTTCAGTATCTCTTTAATACTCTGTGGTTAGTACATTGTGTAAGTATTTATACTTTAATATTAAACGTGTGAACTAACATCGATACACACAACAAACAGACATTTCGGTGATAAAGTAAACATGTAAATAATGTATACGGAAACTATATTCGAGTATACGCTGCTATTCAGGTGACATGCATATTATTGAGACTAATAATAATACGTTACAATACTCTTACATTTGCATGAATATGAGTACAGAGTTAGACAATATATTCGTCATATCTGCTTGTTGGGCTTGGCTTATGTTTACGTGCACCCTTCATCAAAACTTTATAAACTACGAATGGGAGAAATTTTATCGAAAGACACGAAGGTGCGAGTCGTTAGGCATGTAATTTCCAGAACTGCTCCGTAGGTATAGGTATTGAAATGAGCCAATGTGATTCTATCAACGAGTCGTAGCAAGAACAATGATCTTGTTAGAGATGCACAAGCACTTCGCAACTTCCTTGAAGGAACTAGGATGTGCGGACTTCACTGAGATAAGTATCGAATGAAATACTAAATGCCCTGTTGTATACAAACCTTGCAGGTTAGCTTGTAAATATATAAAATATATAATAGCAAGAACGGGAAATGGTTGCAGAAATGATGGAAGTTGGCATCATCCACGAATCGGTTTCAGAATACACTAGTCCTAATTCTGGTTTGCAAACAGGATGTTAAATAAGTGTCGATTTTAGACTGCGAAATTCGATTACGATCAGCGGTATCCAATTATTTCATTTTTTTCATAACCTTGCATGTCTTCTGGTCACTATCAAGTACCTAGATCTGAAGTCAACCGTTGAGATCGTTTTGTTACACCGGAAAGTCAATACGAAATTAATCGCATGCCGTTCAGATTAGATTTACCAAGGCAATAGTGATGTCATCTTTGTTTATGAAAATTATAGATAGAGAGATATATATAGATTCGATCGATCGTATCTGAAACTAACCTTATCCAAATGTTAGATACTATTTACAAAATAAGGTTTAGCGGTGCAACCGCACCACTCTTAGCTCTTTAACAGCTCAAAATTTCAATTTTGATAAAAAGATTGGGATGACAAAGTGGGTCATCCCATACCAATCCAATGGGGCATAAATAATATTAACCACAAAAAGATAGGACTCCTTCCGAGGTTATGTTTGGATTGAATATGAATGCGGAGATTGACCCACGGTTGAATGAGGTAAGACGTAAAAGTAACTAAAATTTGAATTTAGAAATATTGCTTAAATCCGTCAAAAACATAATATATATGTACAGCAAGGAAAATAAAAACGTGCATGTGACAGCAGCCGATCGTATGTTACCATGCCTTTATGGAGCTACCATAAACATAGACGATGATGATGACGATGATGACGATGATACAGAACAGGTAAAAGAACAGAAAAGTTAAAATATTCCGTTAACATTAGTATATGTGTGTGTATTTTGCATAGGCATAAGGTACCGAATAAATAATTATTTACCTATTGCACAGAATTCATAATAGTTCAAGTACAGAAGTCACACTTTGCCAAATAATTTAATGAAATAGCGACTCCTGTTTCGACATAATAAAGTCTCAACTCGGGTCACACAGCACTAATTATCTACAGGTATATTCAACTAGCAGTTGCCTCTTTCTATCGCGTAACTCTTGTCTGTTTCGACAGCACCGCGATATTAGGGTTGTCTTTTTATTTAAATTAATTAATGTGAATATTTAGTTACTGCCTTATTTTTGTGAACTAATAAACCTAGACCAGGTACCAATAACTCGATAGTCTACATATGAAAGAATGACGCGACGCATATTGTGTGCTCCAGCATCAAACAAACGGCGCGCCGCATAAGTGTAATTGTAGCTTTATACCTACACTGCCAAGTAAACCTGGCATGCTTATTGTGACTGCCTTATACATTCAGCTGAAGGCAATAATTATTGTCTATCGGTAGAAACTGTAAATATGATACGGAATAATTGTATGAGAAAATATGGACTATTAGTATAAAATTAAATGATTTATCATAATAAGCTAGTTATATATTAATTAATAAGATGTGGCATAACTATGCACTTACATGGAAAATATAACATAAACAAAAAAAGGGCGAGACAGCAAAAAGAAATGATTTATGATGAGATATCACTACATAATAATGGAGCAGGGTCCCCCGCCGCATCTGTATGTTCGCGATAGACTGAAGAACTGCTGGGCGGATTTTCGTGCGGTTTTCACTAATAGACAGAGTGATTCAGGAGGAAGGTTTAGGTGTATAATTTGTTAAGATTTTGTGTAAATTGATTGAAATATGTTGATGTTTGTTGAAAATGTCTCTGCTACCCGTACGAGGCCGAAGTGATGAATAAGATTACTAATTGTTGTCATCCGCCGCGCTGGTGTATAAGAAGAAAGGTTCACAGCCAGTATGTCGCTTGTGGGAAAGAAGTACCATTAGTGACGTCTGCTGGTTTCTGAGAAGGAAGGTTCACAGCTATTATGAGATATATGCCGCTTGTGGGAAGGAAGTACCACTAGTGACGTCCGCTGGTTTCTGAGAAGGAAGGTTCACAGCTATTATGAGATGTATGTCGCTTGTGGGAAGGAAGTACCGCAAGTGACGCCCTCTGGGTTGTGAGAAGGAAGTATCACAGCCTTTATGATTATAATTGTTATATATTTATGTATGTACCTGTTGCTTGTGGGAAGGAAGTACCACTTGTGACGTCCCCTGGTTTGTGAGAAAGAAGTATCACAGCCTTTATGAGTTATGTCACTTGTGGGAAGGAAGTATCGCAAGTGACGTCCCCTGGTTTGTGAGAAAGAAGTATCACAGCCTTTATGATTATAATTGTTATAGATTTATGTATGTACCTGTTGCTTGTGGGAAGGAAGTACCGCAAGTGACGTCCCCTGGTTTGTGAGAAAGAAGTATCACAGCCGTTATGACATATGTCACTTGTGGGAAGGAAGTACCGCAGTGACGTCCCCTGGTTTGTGAGAAAGAAGTATCACAGCCTTTATGATTATAATTGTTATAGATTTATGTATGTACCTGTTGCTTGTGGGAAGGAAGTACCACTTGTGACGTCCCCTGGTTTGTGAGAAGGAAGGTTCACAGCCGTTATGAGATATGTCACTTGTGGGAAGGAAGTACCGCAAGTGACGTCCCCTGGTTTGTGAGAAGGAAGGTTCACAGCCGTTATGAGATATGTCACTTGTGGGAAGGAAGTACCGCAAGTGACGTCCCCTGGTTTGTGAGAAAAAATTCACAGCCTTTATGATTATAATTATTATAAATTTATGTATGTACCTGTTGCTTGTGGGAAGGAAGTACCACTTGTGACGTCCTCTTGTATGTAAGGAAGTATCATAATCATGGTTCTGACGCAAGGCACATACGTCCGTAAAATTGTAAGTCTGAATTCGATGCTATGGAAGATTACTATTGGCCGGGTGTTAGGTTAATACGGCTGTTTTGCGTGCGTGCATGAGGACATGCACGACGTCAGGATGGTCGAGTGTTAGGTTTACAAAAATAGATATATTAATTTGATATAAATTCGAAATATTGTATTCGTTTGTTCATGTTTGGGGAGTGGAAACGAATGTTACGGGCAACACCGAATGTTTACCCCGGGAGAACAGTAAATTTAGGCGGCCTATTTGCTCGTGGCCAGCATCGAGTTCGGACGTGTGATTAAAAGTGTATTGAAACAGAAGAATATATATCTACCCTGCAGTATTCACGTGAGTTTTATTGTACTGTCATTTTTACCTTTATTTGAGATATCCTACATTATAATCAAGTACGAGTAAAAATTGGAAAATTGCAGCTTCGTTGAGCAAGGAATTCCATTTTATTTGTTTTTTTTTACTTGAGATACCTCACACACGACCGTCAGTCGATGGATCCTACGTATAGTAAGTCATATTATGTAAAATTCTATTTTTATATGGGAGGGAGTGACAAAGATTAATCGCTTATAACTTTTTAGTTTTTGTACTAGTATTATGATTTTGATAACTAGCTACTTTGTTAAGTTTCTAATATATTGTAGTTGACTCAGTAGGTATCCGTCATATGTAGTATAGTTATTATTAAGCTAACTAACATATTTTTAGTCAATGAAAATATTCTGAACAACTTAACATTAAAGTTTTGATAATCTTGTCAATTTTAACCTTTCCAAAACATTGATTTGTCTATTTTCTGCTATAAAGAGTACTTTCAAACTTACACCCACTTTTCAAGGTGTATCTTTTTAAGCATCGCCGTCACATCCAAACTTAACTTCGGTCAACATATCGAATCCATTGCACAGATAGCTTCCAAGTAATTGGTAATCATTTTGAAGGTCCTTAGCTGCTTAATCTTTATACCTAAGTTCAATTGTGCTTTGAGTACTGCCAGTCACCTTTAGGATGGCGCAGCTAAATAACAATTTTGGAAACTTTGGACTCTGTCTGACACACTCTTGAGCATCGTCGTAAGGTCGCCTGCTTATCGGTATTTATAGGATTCATTTGGTGAGTGTGCGAAAGCTCTCTTGGCATTAATTGTACCCTCACCCTCACCATTGCTTTATTGGACTACTAGATTCAGACAGTAGTTCCATCTTATCGTGTAAAAGTATGAAGACGTTTGGCATTTTTCGAGATTATTTGATGGTGATGAAGTAGCACAGTTACAAATGAGTTCCAGTGTCTCAAAACCATCTCAAGAGGCATCAAGTTGAAATTAACATCAAATACTTATGTCAGTGTCCCTTGAATCTGTACAAAAATGAAGCTTCTAAGTCAACGCAAACAAAAGATACGGTCATTAAGCCTTAGATTGAAATACATTTGAACATTTCGCAGGCAAATCAAAACCTATAGGGTACTTTCCATTGATTTAGAGTCATGAAATTTGGTAGAAAGCAAGTCGTTAATTTGTTGGTATATTACAAAAAGAGATGTTTTTTGTGATTAGAAACTTATATTTTTAGAACTACAAAGTTATGTAAGTTTGTCTTTCAGAAAAGACGGGAAAGAATCTTCGAGAATTGATTCCTGAGATGGACGTACTTTCTACATACAAGTTTGTTTGCTTACGGAACCTTCGGTGCGCGATTCAGAGTCGCACTTGTCCGTTCTTTTTCTATATTTTCTCTGGTTGTATTTCCATTCTTGCCTAAATATTTCTTTTAATCTACCTTTATCTTTCCTTACTTTTGAACGTCGTCTGTATCGACTACCTAACTCAATAGGGGTACTAGCAGCAGATTCAATATCTTCCGCATTAGGAAAAGAAGTTTTAGGACTATTGGATATAGTTGCATTGATGTATTTTAAAAACTCCATGATTCCTAAGTATCAGGCAGTGGAAATATTTAAAAAGTTGCTTATTCATTTAAAAAAATAATTTGAAACACAAATCATTTAAAAGTAAATTTCAGGCGTTTTTTTTGGAGGAGTGTTTTATTCCATATTGGAATTTATGTCAAATGAGAGCAATAATAATTTAGGTGGTAATCTGATATTTTAATCGATGTTTATAATTTGTTTTTGATACTGATTATGTGCTGTTCATTTTCATTGAAATGTAAATCATTTGACATATTTATAATTATGTTCCTCTTGACATTATCATTATACTTCTCTATTATATTTAGTCTTTGTGACATTATTCTTTTATATTTTTTTTGTTTTTTGTTTTGTTTTCTCATGTAGGTAGCTATTATGAAATCAGACAAAATGTAAATTGTTCATGATTAAAACAAAGAAAAATAAAAACCACCGAATGGTAAGCCCGTTGAATATTGACATTCAGCTATACGACCGAATGCAGTGCAAACCCCGATGGATTTAGGATCGAGCTAAAAAATCGCTTCAAATGCCTAAGAACGATCTGGTGAAATTACTCTATACAGTGGGTTCTAAGTTTTGCACAACTCACCGTAGAAATAGACCTAAAACCTCAGAATTTCCAAACTAGAACTTGTAAAGGACCGGCGTAAAATAAGACTGCAGGCTTCAGCTTATATGCAGGCGTGTGCTTTATGACCGCCATGGCCTTACAACATTTTAGTTTTAACATAGTTTTACAAGAAATCTGCTTATGGAGAAAATCTAGTTGATAAAGCTGAAGATATATATTTTCTTGAAAAGCCGAAGTACGAGTATAAATCGAGGGAGTCTATGCCAGTTATATACAACACCAGCTGCAGATACAAGTGTGGTTCACAGACCAAGAGTACTACCGAAACTATCCCGGAGTCATTCTGTATGAGATTATAGTAGCTCTCAGATGACTGAAAAACAACGCTGGTACTAGAAGTCCTTGAGAAGATCTTTAGCTCCGTGATCGTAAAGCAGTATGGAGCAGAAGTGTGGTTATTATTTTTCATACTTGGAATTATCAACATTTTTGAAATCCATTCCAAAAAATTGCGAGACTATCTTACACATTTAAAAGTTGTTAATGTTTCAAACAGCGTCCGTAGTTTTTTTGTTATTGTTCTTGTGTATCAAATTATTGATTTTATAATGACTACCTACCTATCAAAGTAATATGTAGTACATTACACGGATAGGTAGCTATTTATGTACTGTATGTCCTAAGCAAATTTAATTTAATTTATGAAAATTAGACAAATAATGTGGGTATCTGAACGAACTAGAACATGATTCTATAATAATAAATAAAATCATTTTGCACTTGATATGAGGTAAAACTTTGAAGATATCAACAAGTTATTGTGAAAACGATCTATCAGGACCTGCTTGCCTTCTCGCTAGAACGATGCCGGGTAGAGTTCTTGCTTCAATTGACTTGCTCGCTTCAATAACTGAATACATAGGAAACGTATTCAGTTAAAGCGAGTCAATCTATTTCGAATACTAAGAATTGTCATAGTCCCTGTAAAATATCTTATTTCTGGTGCCGTCACGTCTTACATATAATATGAATGTCGTTCGTTTTTGCGTCATATTCCTCAACAGGAGCATGGGCACAATTTATACCAAAAAATAAATATAATAGCAACAAATAATGTGAAGGGAGTTTTCGTGCCTGTTTAAATTATCTACTGTGTTTTTTACTCAGAGGCATTGCCAATGCGCAGCTTATTATTTTGTCTCAAAAATTGTTTCTGCTATATACTAATAATATATGAACATACCCCAACGTATGGGTTAATAAACCCATGGATAACATGTAATAATTCAATAGCAGCTCGATGCACAGGATACATGTATAATTCAGAGGCAGTGGAGGTTGGCGTGACCGTAGATAACGCGCCGGAAGTAGAGGAAGGTGTCGCTCGCGAGCCGGAAGTGGCGCGATCCGCTGCGTTATCGCCAGAACTTCCGGGAACAACGCTATCCGAATGGGGTTATTGTTGCTATATGTTACGAATGGTATATAAGGTGCTATACGAGGCGTAATGTTAATATTATTTACGGCTTAATTTTTCGAGTTTATGTAAGTTGTGAAGGGTGGGTGTTGGGTTTCCCTTCTCAATTATTATACTTTCTAGCATAAGGATGCCAAACCAATTTTAAGAAACGCTATTTAAAATATTGAAAACTGGTTAAATCGTAGAAAGTAGCATAACTTTATTTCTACGAAAAAGCAGTTTTGCTTTTAACAAACTTGGAAAACAGTATTTTAACTATTATATTTTATTGCAATCTATTACTTCCTTTACCCGCATAAATGCAATTAAGAAACTGGTGAAACATCTTGAACCTTTCCTCTGTGTTTTGTGCCAAAAATATTCTATTAGAGCAAGTGTATTATCTATTAGAAGTAAAATTGATTAATAAATACAACAACAACTTGTTTGTCAACGACAACATTTTAAATGTAGTCAAAATAATTTTCAGAGCGATTGTAAAATATACGAGGGGTGATCCAAAGGTAATGATGGATGGGTATATATAGTGTCGTCGTCACATCAAAAACTCTTATTTATTTTATTAAAAATAGGGACAAACTATAATAGATGATAACTAGAGATGCGCCGAATATTCGTTTGGTATTCGGTATTCGGCGTATTCGGCATCTTTTCCACTATTTGTATTCGGCTGAATTATTCGGTTTTATTGCCGAATATATTCGGTTCAAGCTTTTCTATTTCCTTGGCTCATGTAGCCAAGGTGTAAGACTAAAAGACAAGACTTCTTATGTAAGATTTATGTTATACTAGCAGCGCCCCGCGGTTTCACCCGCGTGAGTCCCGATCCCGGGGGAATATCGGGATAAAAAGTAGCCTATGCGTTAATCCAGGTCTCCAGCTATCTACATACCGAGTTTCATCGCAATCGGTTCAGTGGTTTTTGCGTGAAAGAGTAACAAACAACCATCCATCCATCCATCCAAACTGTCACATTTATAATATTAGTGGGATTATAAGTCAAAGAAAATATATTTATTTCTTAACCTATAGTTAGTATAGTCAACATTTATTTTAAACCTTACATGAACATTTAATTTAAACCTCAAAACAATATTTATTTTTAAACTTTAAATCAACATTTATACGCGGCAAAACAATGTAATGGAAAACCGAATAATTCGGCCGAATATCCGGTTCGGTAAAGGTTAAACCGAATAATATTCGGTATTCGGTTATTCGGTGAAACCACTATTCGGCGCATCTCTAATGATAACACAGTTCACTACTTAATAAGAATAAGTTAATAGACATTATTTTGACTGGTTATACCGGTAACGTAATGGTATTGGTCGATTGATAAATATGAATGAATAGTGGGGTATAAAAGGGTAGGAATAAGTTCAGAAGATGGTCTTGAGTGCGAATAGTGGTACGGACAACTTGGCAGTTACTGTTAGTTAGTGATTTTCATATTTTATATCAGTGGTTGTGAGACTGTTTCTTACAATAGTGCAAATAAAAGGCTGAAAAAATTACGTAGTTTATTCATATTCTCACTAGTTCGATGAACAATAATCATATAAATAGGTCATCATTCAATTTCTTCATCTTCCCCCCTCCCTCTCTTCTTCTACTCCCACCTTAAAGGGCGGCAACGCACTTATGACTCTTGAGTTACCGGTGCCCATGGGCGGCGGTAGTCATTTACCATCAGGTGACCCGTCTGCTCGTTTGCCCCGTATACCATAAAAAAAATCATACTTGAGTACCAGAAGTAGTACGAGGTATTTCGTCGGAAACCCAATGTCTCGTGATCCCATCCACGTCTCTCATCTATATCTATATGAAAATAACTTAAAAATAGAAAATTAGTAAAGGCTAACCAAATTCAAATTCAAAATTCAAATTTATTTATTTGCAGAAAAGTCGGTACAGAAAGATCTTACATGTTTAAGTATTCTAACACATGCGACTTTAGTCAATTCTATTGACATGCAAATTATCATTACAATTATTGATACAAATAATCATTTAATAAACAATTCGATCAAATAATGATTATCAGACATTTAGCTAAGCAGATATTTAGAGGACGATTATCGAGAAATATCGAGATAATTCTGAACATTTCTTGACCCAATTTGTGACCAATGACGAGATCTGGATTCATCACTTTGATACCCAGATAAAACAACAATGCAAACTTGAAAGCGATCTTCCTCACTAACACTGAAGAAATCCAAATACTTTAACCACCTCATATTATGCAGAGCAAATTAGAAGATGTCGGGAGAAAATCAAAGAATAAAGGCTAGGTAGACTGCGAACAACGCAGCAATAAGGCGAAGTTGTCATGGCTGCCATTCAAGAACCTTGGTTTGAATTGATTCCTGGCTCAGAGGTTTAGAGTTTAGACAGGATTTAACTAATTTTATTTTTAAAAGCAATTCAGCCTTAGCGATAAGATATACTATCAAAAACATAATTGTGAAAATGGGCGCCAAGAATGTACGTGATTACACGTACACGACAAAAGAATTGAGATCAAAATAATTGCCAAGTTCTGTAGATAATCCTGAAGATTTTACTTAGCTGGTTAGCTAAATGGTTGGTGTAATATAACACACGGCTGCTGCGTCGCCAGTTCCTTTTTCTTGAACTTGGTTTAACACGCTGCCGCGTGTTTAGATCAAACGTTTAAACTTATTGTAAGACTATATTGAAAAATAAATTTAATTTGAAGTCTTTAATATTGTTTCACATATTTAATATCACTACTTTTGGATCACCCCTCGTACGTATGTATTTATGATAATTTGATCGCATGAATTATGGGAGGTAACAATTATATATCGGTGAATTGATGCTCCGGTGCAATGTGCAGGCATGCGTGCTAGCAAATTGGTGGGTCAGAGCCTCTCGCGGGACAAAGCGAGACAGAGCTACGAAAACAGGAATAAAATCGTGTAGAACGTGCTGCACTATATTTTCCTCTTTTTTACAGTTCCATATCATTAATGGCAGAAAAATCTAGTGAGGCGATGTAAGTATAGGAAAGTGTAATAAAGATAAATAGTAATAATGTTTGTATGTATTTTGTATCTAAGATGAATTTAATGTATAAGTTCACACCGTGGTCTATCTACACATACAGGTTATTCATATTTGAAAATACTGTAATATCAAGAAAAGAAAAGAAAAACTTATTTTTAATATAAAAAAGTGTGTGTGTGCAATGCATACACGGCAGAAGTGAAACTTCAGAAAAGTAGCCTACGAGAGCCTACTAATATGTTTGTCTCTTTTCAAAGAGTATAGGAAACACTGTAAACTTGTATTCTATCTCATTTTCTCGCAGGCTAAATCCTATTTATGTATAGTTTTCGTTTCATTAAATTTCAAATTACAACGATTCTAAAGAAGTTTCACTTCAATAAAAATAATCATAGGAAGTCTTGCTAACTTTTACTACTTTTGATCTTAAATTTTAACAAAAATATCATTACCTTTTCTAAATAAATTATGTAAATAGTTGATTCGGGTTTGTATTTAAGTCACTTTTACTTCTATAAATACGATGACACGCAACGACTGCAAAGTAAACGTACATCAACTTTTAAATAAAGAATTTCCTTTAATTACGGCTTTACTTGCAAAATACCCCTTACAGAAAGCAGTAGCCAAACAAACATTAGTAGCAGTGTTGTGTTCTTGTTTATGAGTATGGTCCCCAGAGGTCCTTAGTTAAAGCAGTGTTGTTGGGAGTGACGAGTTTACTGCAAGTTTACAACAACTGGTACCGCATTACTATCAGGCGGGTTTCGTGCCTATTGGTCCAACGGTGCTAATATTTACTTTTAAATTTTTTATCTCGCTGCTAAAAAGGGGAGGTTCACAAATGATCTGAATATACATATTATGTATATATTTTATACATATCAAGCGATAATTATTCACTACATAGGCCTTTTTCAATAGTTCTTGTAAAAAAAGGGTAGGTATTTAAAAGTTTAAATATAAGATTTTTAATATTATTTAAGAACATTGAAGTCGGTGTAAGAAATAATATAATTATTATAAACATAAAGTTTATTTAACATTCAAATTAATAGCTAACGCCGTTTGAAACTTTTCGTAAAAATGTACATTTTTTCCATAACTGGAATTCATCCACGGAACTAATGAGAATTTATTAAAATTCAGTTCTAAATAAATTCGTAACTCTGTTTCTCTCACGTTCCGCAAGCCTCGCTCTTGCATTTTCGCACCAGAATTATTGAGGTTCATTAAAATTTACCTCTTGTTTAATATTCAGCTGTTTGAAATTTATATTCATATTAATGTTATTGCAACTTTAATATTATAGTACATGCGGTTACCTAAACATTAGTATAAAATTTGGTAACTAAAACAGAGGATTTTGTTCTGTATTAGCCTTTATTTATACACAAGGCATGAATTGCATTTAGCACTAGTATATTGAAGGTTAAGTATAAATAATCTTCTATTAGATAGACCAACGATCGAAAAGGCAGTGAGCCACTGGCTAGAAACAATGGATAATTCATTGCTCGTTGGGAAGGTTTAAGAAAAGTAGTCTATGTTTAGCAGTGTACGTCCTATGGCTGGAATTACAACGATGAAATTCGAAGATGAAAGATTAAGATTGACGGACCTGTGTAGGAAGGAGTTATAGATCAATCAACACGGTCAAATATTATTGCTTCCGTTAAACCCACAGGCGGCAGGTCAGTGACGCGGTCATATATACAACTTGTTATTTATAGATTGCGCTTAGTAACTATGGTTTGATAATGGAGCCAGGATGTGACTCTTTTTCTACTTTTTAATTTGGTTCGTTATTAAATCTTGTTTTTTTTTTGTTTTTCTAAACTATGATTATTTCGCATTAGTCAGATTTTGCATGTTTTATAAAGGTTCATTTAATATATACACAAATTTATTTACTTTAGAACACACATTATCAACTTGACATTTCCAGTTACAATTTTTATCGAGTCTGTTACTAAGAAATATTGTTTCGTCTACTTCTTTCTACCGTCTGTAATCAATATATGTATGTCACATTTTTATGTTTATATATACCAAATTGAATAAAATGAGTCTTTGTGAGGTTAACTTTATTATTTTATTAATTATTAGAATTAAGCCATGTCATTATAGATTAGATATTTTTTAAATAGATATTCAATATATAGATATATTAGAAATTATAATCAGAAATGTCAGTTATGTTTGATGTCATCAATAATGAAATATCGTCAGCATATAGAAAGCAAGTTATTAGTTATATCTGGAAGGTCATTTAAATTTAATAAAAATAGGATAGGATAATCTGTACTCTGAATTCTATCTTGCAAGTAGCTTTTCCAGTTTATTCAATAATAGGTTATGTGAAACAAAATCGAATGCCTTTGACATATCGAAAAAGTCAACAGTTATCATATTTCCTCTATCTATATTATTTATGATAGAATGCATAAGATTAAAGCATGCTAATGTAATGGAATTTTCCATTTGGAAACCGTATTGTTCTTTTTTTAGGATACTATGTTTACCTTTAAATTTTATATTATGTTTATGCATGGGAATTTTAAAGATTTTTGAGAATACCGATCTTAATGTAATAGGTCGGTAATTATCTAGAGCAAAATTAACATCTTTTCAATTTATTGGTTTTACTGCGGAAAATTTTAGTAAGCTTGGAAAGTTGATGGAGCTAAATGACAAATTGATTAGGTAAGTATGTCAAAACAGGCGTAATTTCATTTGAGCAACTTTTTCTAATCTTCGTTGAATATTCATCGTAACCAACAGAGTTAGTATTTTTCAATGATAGTATTATTCTTTGAATTTCGTCACAGCTATTTGGTCGTAGAATAATACTGCTGCAAAACCGGCTCTTTAAGAGTAATCCTTTACTCTTAAAGAGTTCATTTTGTTTATTATTTGTAACTAACGTCACAAATAATAAACAAAGTACTCATTAAACGCCTCTGTTTTTTTTTAAATTGGGTATTTGGAGTTTCGTAGGGATATGCTTTCAATCCGTCACGTTACGGTTGTGCAGCGATTTATCAAAGCAAGGCAAGCTCAATCAATCAATGCATCAAAGCATGCGCGTTTCAATATGCACATCAGTTAACTCACGAGGCACTATTTCTTAAGTGTTTTTAAATGTATTAAGTAACTTATTGAAAATAAATCAATAGGAAATCTACAAAAACTGACGATAATTTTTTGGTTATTTAAAATGAGTTGCCTTACTCACGTCACTATTAAATTTTATTAATCGTTAGTTATATTGAACAAATCCCTCTCTTCCTTTTGGTTCATTCTTCAGTTACAAAAGCGATTAAATCGAATCCACTGTTAAATCGCTGTGGTCATGTTCTCTCATAAAGTGGTATTGATATTGCTAGAGGCAACCTCTATACCTATAACTAATCATATGAAATCCAATTTGAAAATAATTTTATGTTTTATTTACATATTTATTTATACGTAATAAGTTTAAAAGTATGCTAGGCTACAAGGAGCTACGAGGCCAGTTCCCGAAAATGTGGAAGACAGGGAAACTGGTCCTCATCCGGAAGGAGGGGCGACCAGCGGACTTCCCGTCCGCCTACCGGCCCATTGTATTGCTCGACGAGGTGGGTAAGCTCTTTGAGCGAATCATCGCGGGACGCCTCGTGGAGCACCTTTTGGTAGTGGGGCCGGACCTGGCTGATAATTAGTTCCGTTTCCGCAAAGGGCGCTCCACTGTGGATGCGATCATGCGCGTAAAGTCCCTGGCGGAGGAAGCGGTGTCTCGGGGCGAGGTGATGTTGGCGGTGTCTCTCGACATCGGCAACGCTTTCAACACTTTGCCTTGGGGTGCATTAGAGAGGCACTTGTTTATCACGGAGTGCCTCTTTATCTCCCTCGCATTGTCGGGGCGTATCTGTCAGAGAGAGCCGTGATCTACTCGAGTCGGGCGGGACACGGTCGGCGAGAACTGTCGTGCGGTGTTCCGCAGGGCTCGGTACTGGGCCCTCTCCTGTGGAACATCGGCTACGACTGGGCGTTGCGAGGTGTGCTTCTGGGAGGTGTCGTCGTGACATGCTACGCCGACGACACACTCGTGACGGCGCGAGGCAAGACGCACCGCGACGCGACCATAAAGGCCACGGCCGGGGTCGCTCAAGTTGTTGCAAGAATTCGGCGGATTTCAAGGTGGCTCTTAACAAATCCAAGGCTCTCTGTTTTCATGAGCCTCGCAAGGGACCACCTAAGGGATCCGGCCTTGTTGTGGGAGGTGTTCGTATCGGCGTCGAGTCTTCGATGGAATATCTTGGCCTCGTACTCGACAGTCGATGGAACTTCGGACCTCACTTCCGGAGTCTGGCCCCGAAGCTTACGAGGACGGCGGCCGCGCTTTCGCTGCTGTTTCATTTGAAGCGGGGAGTCTCCTAGCCGGGACACCGCCATGGGACCTGGAGGCTAAATCACTTGCGTCACTTTATCAATGGCGCAGAGAGACGCAAGAGCAGGAGCTGAGACCTATTGAGGCACAACGGTCCCAGCTCCACCAGGTGCTCATGGCTGAATGGAAGGAACGACTTGAGCGACCCAGCGCGGGGCACGCCACAATTGTGGCGATAAGACCCATTATGGAGGATTGGCTGGAGAGGCGACATGGCGCACTCTCCTACCGGATGACACAGGTGCTTACCGGACACGGCTGCTTTGGTAAGTACCTGTGTCGGATAGGCCGGGAGCCAACGTCTGTGTGCCACCATTGCATGGGCTGTCGCGAGGGCACCGCACTCCACACACTGGTGGAGTGCCCTGCGTGGGCGCGGCAACGTGCTGACCTCGCGATGGCCTTGAGTGTAGGCAGCCTCTCACTGGAAACCATGGTGATGGCTATGGTCCAGCACGAGAGCGCATGGGATTCCGCCGCCTCGTTTTGCGAGGAAGTGATGAGTACCAAGGAGGCGGCGGAAAGGGAACGGGAGAGAACTAGTACTCTCCCGTCCCGAAGAAGATGCACCAGACGCCGGAGAGAGCGAGACGATCTCCGGCCTCCATGAGCGCTTGCCTGGGGGTGACGGGATGGGTCACTCGTCGCCCTAGCAGAAGCAGGCCCGAGATGGTGGCGCGACGTGTTCCACGCGCACTTCTCTAAATCGGAGGGGGCAAGGCCCCCTCACCGAATTGTGGGGTCGCCTGCTGTCGAGCAGGCGGCATAGTCTGCCGGGGCTGACAGGGACTTCCTTTCTAGGGTACACCTGAGTCCCCAGCATCAGGACCCCGTGACGGAACACCGTGTGGTTTTAGTCGGTTCGAGTCCCACATACCATCTTACCGTTAGCCCCGATGAGATGATGACCGGTGGGGGCTTCCACACGTAAAAAAAAAAAAGGCTACAAGGAGCTACAGCGGTCCAATATATAATAATATGTTAACCCGTCTTGGTACGGGAAGTGTAAATAATAACCGTTCAAGTTATACCTATGGATCAATGATGTAACAAACCAGTTAAAACTTAATGAATAATGCTCAAAATGTAACCACCAGATGATCTGTAGTTTAACTTAATTATTGAAAATAAAATCATTTGCAGGGTTAATCGAACGAAAAATAAAATAACATTTAGAACTAAAATAACATTTGATATAAAAGAACTTAAAAGAAATATATAAGGATTCTTATTTATGATAAACATTTAATCACAAAATTTAAACCACAAAGGTTTAATTAAATCTAATAATGTGACAACTACGGTAAAATGGCCATTTCATACTTAAACCCATAAACACAGATTACTGAGTAGTTACTACATTCATAAACTTAGTATACTAGCGTAAAGTATAGGTACTAAATTTATGCTGTAACCCCTGTTAATTCCCCCTAAGTAATTTCAAACTACAAAACAGGAATATAACAACAGCCACAAAACATATTCCTTAAGAATTACGTAGTATGTAAAAAGGAAGCCTCAGTAGGTTTTTGTATGTTCGAGATAATTTTGAGAAAAATGGAATTATCACCGTTCATGTTGTTAAATAAATTAAAAGATGCGAGTTCGCATAACAGCTGCCTCCGACGGCGACGGACCTCTCGATCGCTCATCGCAAGATCATAACCCAAGGTTTTTCTACGTACAATCTTTTTTCAGAATAATTAACTTTCAGAGCCGGGTGGTTTCCTTCTCTAGTACAGTCAATGTTTACGATGAGTATTATCGACAGTCTCTGGTGCTAAATCCTTAAAAAAAGACAAGTCGGTGAGTCTCACAGCAGATGTAGACTGTAAAAAAGAATACTAGATATGTACTTCTCCTTTTAATATTTATTAAAAATGTGGCTATTTAAAATACATAACAGTGCGATTTCAGTGAAAAATAGCGTAACAGTGAACAATGGCGGCAGTGGCGGTACCAAGTGATAGTGGACTGACCGGAAGTGCTCGTGCGGATAACGGGCCGGAACGTGTCCGGATCCGCTCGGCGCGCTGCATCGCACGTTTCCGTTTCCGCCGCCACTACCACTTTGTTTAATAAGCTCCAATAATGGCCACTAATTAATATGCTTCCTAGTCAGGAAGCATATTAATTTGTGATCCCTAGTATATTTTATTTATAGTTATAAATAAAGTAGTTTAGTTCCGTTGTTATTGTGTACATTTATACATTTTAAACCACGTATACGGTTTTAACTTTGAGTTAAGATCCTTCAAACCTTTTTTACAATTGTTTGACCTTCCTAAAAAAAAAAACATTGTTTTTCTTAATATATTCCATAACACTACTAATATTGTTTTAATCGTAATCGAAGTGAATGAATGAATGAAGTGTATTGTAATAAAGGTTGTTTGTTAGAGAAACCCAGTATGGCTGTAGAAATATGTATATTTATGTTGTTTCCATAGTTATAGTATGATTAAAAAAGAGCTAATAACTAACTTACAATATCTTTTATATTGAACCAATTCCGTGCGTCATCATTATTCGTAAATGCTACTGATAGATATAAAATGCAGTTATAAATAATGAATTAAGGCAATATGCCACAGAAGTGACACACACAGATTGTATCCTGGTCTCACACATAGGCAAATCTCTATTCTATTCTCTGTAAATTTTAATATCACTTACTTCAAAGAATTCTTGCACATTACTCTAGCACCTCAGTTCTACAAAAACGACGCGATCTCAAAACGGGGAAACAAAAATCATCACAGAAAGTTGTTTAAATAATCGTCGGCTCCATTTTAGCTGATTGCTGCGCTGCAGCGAGTCTGTGACCTGCCTTTTGTATTGCGCCCTCTTTGTGTTGATGCCTCGTCAGAAATTACACTTAGCTGTAACAGTCGTATAGAAATAACCATATAGATATATCGAATTTGTGCGACTTTAGCTTTTTGTCATCAGGCTCTCAGTTATTATTGTGGCTTATCAACCTTGGTAACAACAGAAATATCACTACAGAAGTACGAATAGTTTTGCCATTGACAAATCAAAGAAAAATCGGCAAGCGAAAAAGCAAACGAATTTTAAAAACAAATCTCATAACTATTTTGCAATGAGCTAAAAGCTAACAATTTTCGGGAAAAAGTTTATTTAATGAACTTTGTTGAACTGGTTTTGTTGATATATTTTTCTATATTGACATAGACATAGACAGGGACAGTACATCCCTCTGGGTCTGGCACTTGGGTAAGGGTGTGTTTACCAGTGCACATCCCCCTCCTGAATACATACACAAACCTTACACACAATCACTAATACATTACTTTTTAAACTAAGTGTACAGTCTCACCCATCGGCCGAGCATCTGGCAGTCCCACGGGTGTCACTCAATATCCTCGAGTTCTCGTGTATGCTGTGCGAGCTGGTGCATATTCTGTGCTGGAGAAAGGCGCATTACTTTCGGATATAGCATATTTCGGTTAAGTTAACTATAAAATATATAAAAAATTAGCTATACTAAAAAAGGAGAAAAAAGTACCTCAATTTTTTATTAACTATTTCAATGTGTAATTGACTTCAAGTAACGTAAGCGTTAATAATTATAACAAACCATAATTGGTTTGCTATTCCAATATGTTTACGTTACTATGAGAAAATTTATATAGCCCAGTCCGACATACAATAGATTTATAATTGCACTTTTCATATTATACGTCTTTGTCCTAAATTCGAAACAGTTGAGGTGTGAGTCCCGTATCGCGTGCATGCAGCCGTTCGAGTTGAAGCATGACCTTAATAAATATAGAAGTTCACAATATTCAAATCTATTAGAACGAAGAGCTTAAAACTTTTACCTATTTGGTAAAAATACAAAGTACAGTTTCGACTGAAGTTTAGAAAGAACTGTTTAAAGTTTTACCCAATTTAAAGCTAACATTTGAAGTGTATCTACTATAATAATACTGTATTATAATCGTAGAGGTAAAAGTTATTTACATTTCTTTTTTGTTAATAATGCATAAATAGCACCATAAATATTGGAATAGTTTCATTACCAAGACAAGGTGTTCTAGTGCGGAAGGCAGTGTTATAAACTTGTTAGTTTAAATTTCAGTATTTTTGATTGTTTAGGTAACGATGCAACGGTAGGTTGCACGAGGGAATGCTGGATGGATGTGAAACTAATTAGACGGTAGCCTCAATACGTCAGCCACGCTATATTGATAACCGTAGTTTCACTTCATCATCATCAGTATCTCAATCATGGCGTGTCCACAGCTGAACATTCACCTCTTCTAATAGCTTATATTAGCTACGGTCTTGCGCCGCATTCATTGCAGAGTTCGTCTATATTCTAATAATTCAGTCCCTTTACTAATAACGGTTTTAGAAATTCTTAAAGAAACCCCTGTTTATATTAAAACATAACTTAAAAATCAAGTAGACAGGTTATATTTCAACCTGTTCCACTATTATTATAGCGACTACAAACTACATAATAATTTTATGTATTATTTAATAACAATACATAAATAATAAATTAATATTTGTATGTACATTTATGTATTGCTGCATTCCATACTTAATCAAATGCCGCACCAACTACGGGTAAAAGTATTACGTACGAAGGGGCACAAAAGTTACCTAAACCACAGATAACATAATACTATATTAGTGCCTAAACCGATAAAAGAGGTAAGTTGTAGTAAAGCTACATTTTTAAAAGAATGTTCAAATTTAGGCATTAATATGCATTAAATACCAGTATCATTTAAACATAATAAAATTTCGTCAAATTAAATCTACAATAGCAGGAACATATATTATCTATATAACAAGTAAATAATATACATATTCCAATAATAATCACCTATAAAATGAAATTAACTAATCTACAAAACTTAAAAATCGATTACGATGTCACAGAACATTGAACTTGCTAGTTGCCACATCTAGATACACTTGCGTGCTTATTCAAGTTAAGCCAAGATTATTTTAAAGTCAAAGTTACCCACTATTGATATAAACGTGTTTCTATTAGTATCACGCTTGATTTGTATTCAAGTTATTTAAAAAAATATTGAAATATTGTATATTTACATTTAATGTAATTGAGTGTTAATTTCTCATGTTTTGTTTATTACAAAACATTCACTTATGTTTATGAGATTCACTTATGTTTATGAGAAATAAAGTCATCGTAAAACTATTTACTATTTACCAAATTCCTAGTTGACTGACTTCCGTTTGCATTCATCGTAATTTTCTATCAAAATTAATGCATTCAGCCGCGAGTTTATTTAGTAAGAATAGATCGAATAGAATTTCAGTGGTCGTTTGCAATATTACCAGTTGAGTAAAATGCTAGCGTTGCTGATCTAAAATCTTGGAACAGTAGGTATCTTGTAAGATTGTTTTAGTGTCCCTTTCCTTTTTATTCGCTTTACCAACCCTCTTAAGTCATCGTAAATCGCGGTACAAAAAGACTAGAAATGCTTAATAATTGTAAAGATGTCATTACATCGAAATTTCCTAAAACTAATCTTCTAAATACCACCATTGTATGGTTTATATACATCTACTTACATTTTATTATCAACTATACGAAATTGTGAGGTTGTGTTGTGTGTGAAACAAATTGCAGAATCGATCGGTTCCTGAGTGGCCATTAGTAAGACTGGTGGAGCGCCCTCGTGGTCTCACGCGCTGAGCGCACTTGATTTGAGAGCATTGTCTCGCCCCTCGACGTAGTCACTACATGTCACAATACACAATTGTCTGTGCTATTAAATTCTGTTTAAAGTCACACACTTGACAATGTTTGCTGACAGATTTTTAAAAGGGGCCGTGTTATAATTTTTCCTGTTACACGAAGTTTAAGGGGTCATTGACAGATATATTTAGACTCTCAACCGTTGAGGTAGGAATTCTCACGCTTTTTAAAGATGTAAGGTGAGTAGGGGAAGGTATTGTCAGTAAGTAAAGTAGGTTAAAAATTTCTAGTTTACCTATAGTTATTCGACGCTATTTCCACATCGAAAACTAGGCAGATTGCGAATATTTTTTTTTAAGATAATTTAAAACAAATTGCTGGATTTGTTTTAGTACAATGGCCTTTTGTAAATATTTTTTTCTTACGTTTCCAACTGTAGTTATAAATCCAAGTCTCTTTCTTATATGTAGTAATTTATCATCATATTCTGTAATCGTTAAAAGGTCACTGTCTTGTCCATGTCATCTGGTAGTAAAAAAATATGTACCTTTTACTTACTAACTGTATGAGGCCAATTTATCGGAAATGATTTTGATTTGATTTCACACCCTTCTTGCCTCAGACAGTACCTACGTGAAACAGTTGCATGCATCCAGCGGTGGTTTTACACCTACCTGTCCTGGGTAACAAATGCCATTGGCGGCGGAGGCAGCAGTAACACTGACAATTCAACTCAGACGACTGGTACGCTCCGATTTCTTTCAAAAATTTCAAAAGTATAAAAGTAGTAAGTAACCACTAATAATATTGGTTAGAGATTGATTTTTTGTCATGGCATGACCTTTTTTATCAGTCGTTTTCTTCAGTTTCCTATATATTGTTATAGAACTTTTTTTTAATAAGGAGAGAATGATTTGGCTTACAGCACGTATTCACATTAAATATATTTATCATCATCCTCCGCGCCTTTTCCCAACTAAGTTGGGGTCGGCTTTCAGTCTAACTACGATACGGACGAACTTTGATATTTTACATGGAGCGACTGCCATCAGACCTCCTCAACCCAAGTACTAGGCTATATCGAAGTTCTGTAGTTAGACCATAAAGATATTTTATGTAATAAAAATATAAAATAAAGGAACATTCGTACAAGCACTTGTACACAACAGCGAATTTTGTCGAGGGGTTAAGTACCTACGCCATTTTCATTCTAGGGAATTTACAGCCATTCAGCATTTCCGCGATTCTTTGAAGCTCATAACTAATGCACATAAATTACTATACAAGTGTACTTAACCGCGAAAATATGCAAAATTACGTATAACATGCCGCGTGGCCACATGTGGGGGGGTTATTAGGAAAAGTGGAAATTGTAATAAGGGTGCTTTTAGACCTCATACATACTCACTCATGAACCTGTACAGCCGCGAGTGTACCGCGCTCTCTTGAACATTGTACGAACATATTTTAATAACTCACTTATTACCTTTATATTACCTCAACTTCAACTCTGTTTTTTAAATTGGAGTGTAAACAAGCATAAAAGCCCCGGTTCCTTCATTAACTTATTAGAGTACTGTCGATAGATGTCTGTAGATAAGACCGCGAGGACAGATAGGGCACGGTGCACTACAAAGTAAAAGGATCCTTGCATAAAATTGCAGTGGCGATAGAATTGACTTTACTTAAATAGAACAATAAGCTTCGCTCAGTTTAGCTATAAACATGTTTCAACCATCGGAATTCTCATGCGGCTATGAATAACAACACTACCGGCAGGTAGTTAAAGGAACTTTATAGAACTTAAATCTATATATTAATAATATATTTATATAACTTAAATAGGATAAGATTTAAGGTATTAAATCTTATGCAATTTAAGTTAATTCGAGGATTATCAGTTCACTGAACTTATTAGTTCACGATTTTAATTTTTAGGACATCTTAATGACCTCTAATGAAATAATAAAATACCCTAATAAAAATAACAAGTGTATAAAAAAATTGGTAGATAATATAAGAGAGTAAATGAATAATGCAATGTGTTCTTAAACACTGAATACTTTGTAGTTAAGGTAAAGCGTGATTGAAACTTTCACAGGAGAAAACAATGATAAAGGACGTAAATTTGAGAATGTTGTTCTTTTGTAATTATTATAATATTCTGTGGCATATTACGCAGCGATACACCCGAATTAAAAATAGTTTACGTTATGTGTTCTAAAATACCGATAAACTTAGTTCCTGTCAGCTCACGTGGTCGAATGTGAAAAATTGCCATTTAGCTACGTGCTCCACTGATATTTTACAATACCACATACACCGAAAAGAAAATTTTGTTTGAACACGTCCCCAGGTAAAAAAATAATTTGAATTGAAAACATATAGCAGTCACAATAAAATATTTTTTAATCAAAAGTTTTGCTTTCTATTGAGACTCACTTACATGTGTTTATATGTATAATGTTTATATAAATATCCAGCGAATACAGTAACGAGTTGACTTGTATTGCTACTTTGCCTTTTGTTTTTTTTTTTGGTGACGAGGTGGAAGATCCTCAGGGATGTCCTCCGCCCTTGGGGGGTGAAGGGGTCTGTCGGACTCTTACCGACTAAAAACCACCCCGGTGTTCCGCTACTTGCCTATGTACAGGGGAGTGAGAATCGATATTGCATTCTTCTTGAAACCCCCGATAGGCATTGACCCGTCTCACCCAAGACGGGTCCCGTCACCCGGTGCAACCATCACCCGTCGGCCGCACTTCTCTGAGAGCGCGCGCGGAACACTGCGCGCGGACGACGACTTCCCCAAAAAGTTCGCCGTCCGCAGGCCGCTTCATAAGGTGGCCGGAGATCATTAAACGCCCTCCGGCTCCCGGTGCGTCTGCTGCTGGCAGAGAGAGTCGTATTCCGCTCTCTCTCCCGTTCCGCCGCCTCCTTTGCGGACATCACCTCCTCGCAGAATGAGGCGACTGCGTTCCATGCGCTCTCGCTCCGAACCATGGCCAGAAATACGGTTGGGAGCGAGAGACTACCCGCAGCACCAACTGCCACGACTGAGATCACAGCGCTGGCTAGCCCAGGCTGGGTATTCTGCCAGCGTGTGAAGCGCCGTGTCCTAGAGGCAGTCACCACAATGGTGGCACCGAGACGTCGGCTCCCGGCCGATCCGACACAGGTACTTTCCGAAACAACCGTGTCCGGAAAGCACCTGCGTCATCCGGAAGGTGAGGGCTCCGTGTCCTCTCTCCAGCCACCTTGCCCATCACCGTTAAACGGTACAACGGTTTATTTAACCGGGTTCAAAAAGGAGGACTCTGGAATTCGACTGAATATTGTTTTTTTTTTGTTTGTATCTTACGCGATATCATTACCATTTGTGAACTGATTTTAATATTATTTTTTTAATTTGGGACCAACCTTGACCACAAAAAAATCAGGTTGTGCTCAAGGTTGGCCCTATTTAAATTTGAAGAACACATTCCACATCTAAGGGTGGAAAATTAAGGGATGAAGAATACAGCCTATTATACAATTTATCATGATTTAGGCACATTGGTGATACTTTTTTTAAAGTTAATTATTTTTCCAGTGAATCAACTTGCAATCTGTACCAAATAACTCAAAATATACCATTGGATGGATTCAGTTGTTTCAGAGATTTCCTCCACCTATGAACAACTATTGTTTATTTGATCGTACGCGAAGGTAGTATAAGGAGTAAATAAGTGACACATGCTCAGAAACATGGACTGATACTTTTTAAAATTCATCAATTTGTTTTTCTTAATCTCGACAATTGCTTTATGCAAATCCTTTGAGAAACAAGTACACGGCCCGCCCTGTGACTGACAATCGGTTTTCGGTTATCCAGCTTAAACGAAAATCTACTTTGCCATGCTAAAACATTTACTATTATTATTAAAAATACCAAAATGGATGTGGATGGATGGATGTGATTAATTTATAATTAAACATTAACTACAAGCGGAACACATTTCAAAATATAGTCTGACAGCTTTATAATTGCCACTTGATATTACAAGAATTGCAACACGAACAACACGAATACTCGAGTCGGCTGAAATATACGAGTACACTGTATACACCACTTCACTACAGAGCTTTTGTATACCGTCACATATCCAGTAACAATGCAATCAGATATTGTTTTTAAACAATTGATGGTATTGGTTCTCGTACCAAAGAGATCGAATTGAAACTCGTCCAATTTATTTGTCAATCTAAAAGGCTTTAAGCACTGTCGATGAGTTTACGCTGCGGATAATATTGCGCAGTAAATATAATCAACATTTTAATTTCTTTTTGTGATCTCTCTAGAGTGATTTGAATTTGTTTTATTTGTTATCTTACACACGCACTTTAGTAAAATTTAAAAACATAAATTTTGGCGCCAAAAATCCGTCATTTTGATTTTTATAATTGGGTAATAATATAACTTATTTCCGAAAATTGTCGTACAGTTTTACTTTAACGTTTTTAATTTATTGTATGAATAATCAAAATTAACATTAAAAGTGAATGATTTGACAACCCTAAGGCGTGACGTCATGCCCTAGCCATTTAATATAAAAATATACTAAACCTACAGTTTTGACGTTTACTAAAAAGATATTTATTTAACTTGACAGTCATCTACCCTACCCTATTTTAATATACCCAGTGACACTTGGGCAATAAAGACAAATCTAGTGAGCGACAGACATATCATTAATCAAAATCGGTTCAGCTGTCTAATCGCGTGTAATATTGGGTCAGACAAATGTACATACAGGTCAAACACATAACCCTCTTTTTTGCAAAATATGAGTTCAGATACTTTGATACTTGTTCAATTGACATAATAATTAACGTGATTCTACAAATAATTTATTCAAAAACTTGGAGAGTTCCTAATGTTCAAAAACGAATGTGGCGACATCCACATACAACCGGTATGTTTACTTCAGCATAATCTGGTGAAGATAAGCCAAACTATGTAATTTTTTTAAAGTAAATTACCTGTTTTTTAACTATTATGACAAAAAACGATGAAAACATGTAAATTATGAATAAATATTACCTAATTTTAGCACTTTTTGGTAACTTCGAAGAGATAGGAATTTGTATTAACTTTATTTTATTTTATATTACAATTTTAAGAAAACTTACAGCTAGAAATAAACTTAATATAATAAATACTAACAGGTGAAGGCCAATTACAAGTTTTCACAGATAAGATAATATAGATAATATAGTCAAAAGTCGATATAGGTATATAATTATACGTGTAACTTATTTGTTTATACTTGGTCGAAGAAAGCATTGCATAGTTGTTTTTTTAATTTCGTGACACTGACACACGTGACACGTGGAGAAAATGTCAATATCAACATCAACACTCCGGCATGCCGCATTATACATTCGACTCGCTCTGATCAGGTATGAGTTTTGTCTGTAGTTAGAATCTACAGAGGGAACATGTAACAAGTTAAATCGTCGAAGATGTGCTGACGGAACATTTAAAGTCATTTTGCTCACCAGTTCTGAGGAATCGATCGCTCCTTTCATAATGCCAAATAAGTATGACAAGTCCGCTATTTTTCTTCTCTCAATGAGTGGAAGAATGTGAAATTTTTTACACCGGCTCAAGTAGTCAGGCAAATAGCAACTACAACGATATTGTATATACCTTAAAAACCTTCCCTGAATGCGCGAAAACTTTCTTTTGAAGTTGTCTGACTTGAGAAGTATCACTGGCGTAGCGGCCACGGCGTGGCAAGGCATTAAGACTTTCTTAAGGTCATTGTATCTTGAGAAGACGAATGTACATCAAAGTAAAAACTGAAGTGAAAAATTAGGCTTTTAAGAAAAAGTTCGTTTTACTGCACACTTCTTGAGGATGTTGAAAATTACGGATGTATGCAGGGCTTTACAAAGGGAGTACGAGAGCTCTTAGTGGGTTTGGCAAAATGGCAGCCCCAGTGTAACTGGCGGACGTCGCAATCCCCTACTACGATTTATGTTTGTGCCGTTATCGATGTATTAATATGTGCCAATACCGGCAATTACGTGTGACACTTTATTTATTTACCAGTGACCGCCCGTGGCATGCTACCAATCGTTTTATTGTGTTTACCCTCCGTACAGCTGCAGTTGAAAAATGAATATTTAAATGGAGCGCCAGTTTTGGGAATCAGTTTTGGGAATATTTGTCGTATTTTTTACTGCTTCAAAATGGACTTGCTATTTTTTATGATAAAATATTGCACAACTAGTAATAATTGTAGTACCTATTGGTTAAACATATTTTTTTTTTAAAGAATACTAGCAACGTGGGTCACACATTACTGGTATTCTTGTTAACCCTTCCAGCTAATCTGAATTGCTTGTGTTAGGAGTGGGTTCACGATGGTAATGCACTGCCGCTTGACGATGTCGCCTACATTGATGATTATTATCAGATAATATAATATAATAAAAAATAAAATTGAGTTTCCATTCTTATATAACTAGCAACCCGCCCCGGCTTCGCTCGGGTAGCAGAGACATCTTCAACAATTGTCATCATATTTGAACCAATTTACATAAAACCTTAACAAATTATAAACCTAAACCTTCCTCATGAATCGCTCTATCTATTGGTGACAACCGTATGAAAATCCGTTCAGTAGTGTTTGAGTTTATGGCGAACAGACAGACAGACAGATAGACGCGGCGGGGATTTTGTTTTATAATATGTAGTGATGAAATGTATTAAAAATACTATCATGACCTTTACAGTGTAAATTGTTAACGCGGTAGAATAGTCACGTCAATGAATACATAAAACAGGCAATCTTCGGAAGTTCTCAAAAACAGCTCCGATTTTGATGATTTTTTAAAGTTTTGTTTTTTTTTATATTATTCAAAATCAGAAACATTTTGGAGCGGGAACGACAACATTTATATTGTTTTAAAAATATCTATGAAATTAATGGAGATTTTTTTTTTCCCACCATATCCATTGTAAAACTCCAAAAAAAATAATTTATCATATGATTTCATATTATTATTGAAAATTATGGTAAGTTGAAAAAAATCGGAGCTCTTTATGAGGACTTCCAAAAAAAACCTTTACTGATGTGACTATAAGTTGCATTAGTACAACTATGATTTAAAAAATATTTTCTGCTCAGTGTGTCATATTTGACAATGAAAACCCTAGGCAGAAGCAACATTGTATAGAGCCTAAGTGTTAACGTATTCGAATCATTCAGACGATTGAATCGATTCATCCGGCACGTTGTTCGCAAATAGCGCGGTTGGTCGCACCGTTGCGACGCCACGCATGACCACCTTCCTGCAGCTTTGTCTCTGCATGATTTATCGTCAAAATTACGGCTGGTTAGGTTGGTATATCTGTAGTATATCTCTAAATGCCTGGCCAGTCGTGAAATGATTATATATATAAGATATATCGGAGGATATATTTTTTGTAATGTAAATTATATCCCATGGCATATAATCATATATGGGATGAAATGTAGTCAATCTGCGTCAATCTAGTAATTTATATATTTTATTAAATCAATCTAGTCAAATATAGTTCAATAAATGAAGAATAAATTAATAACATCAATTGACACCAAGATCGACCAAATTGTAATGATAAATCGAAAAGGATTTGATTTCAGAGGTTGCTCGGCTCATTCTTAGGACTTTGATTATATCATAATCTATATGATATGCATTTTCAAGTGTAGCATGGCTTAAATATTTATTATGCCAAATAGATCTAGATAGATAGATAGAATATTCTTTATTGTACACCATTAATTGAAATTCATTGAAACACATCTTATTTTAAATATTAGAGTACAATGGGCGGTTTTATCGCTAATAACGATCTCTACCAGGACAACCTTTAGATGGAGATAATAACAGAAGTATTAAATAAAAACAATAGTGGATATGTATGTCTTAAAGTTTCTCGGGGTTTAACTAGTAAGTTACAAAAATTATATCTATCAAACATTTTATTGCCTTTTAATTTTATATCAGTTACTAATTCGAAACTGTTACAACATAAGTGTAAACAAAATGCAGTATAAGAAAATTCCAAGTGGTTCTATTGTTATATATTACATTTAAGAAGTAAAAAAATAACTCGGTTATTCATTTTAACGTAGAACCACTAATGTGTAAAGATAAATAAAAGGAATAATTGCGGGAAGTAATAATTAAATTCTTCCGTCTTGCAACTCACATAAGAGAGATTAATCAAGTAAATGGATAATGTCTGGTCGCTTCTGTACGTCGGCAATTACTTGGAATACCTATTACATGTTGCTTTTTACATTGTTTTTAGAAAGTCTTCTTGCAGCTGTTGCATCATTGCAAGAAACGTAATTGCACATTAGTGTTGGAAAATGAAGCAGTAATTATTTTATTACTGTTTAAATAATTATTAAATAGGATCTGTAACGAAGAGGGCTTCATGGTGTGGCCACTTGATGTCCCTGTCCCCTGATAAAGGTCCGGGACCCCGGCCTCTTCGAGCCTTGCAGTATCCCTTACCCTAGCTTCCTCACCTTTTCCTTTTTTCCTTCCCCAAATTTACCTTCTGCCTTTACCTTTGTTTTTTTTTTAATTATGTTTATATATTATACTAGCAGCGCCCCGCAGTTTCACCCGTGTAAGTCCCGATTCCGTGGGAATATCGGGATAAAAAGTAGCCTATGCGTTAATCCAGGTCTCCAGCTATCTACATACCAAGGTTCATCGCAATCGGTTCAGTGGTTTTTGCGTGAAAAAGTAACAAACATTCATCCATCCATCCATCCAAACTTTCACATTAATAATATTAGTAGGAATCGGGATAATAAGTAGCCTATGCGTTAATCCAGGTCTCCAGCTATCTGCATACCAAGGTTCATCGCAATCGGTTCAGTGGTTTTTGCGTGAAAGAGTAACAAACATCCATCCATCAATCCATCCAAACTTTCATATTTATAATATTAGTGGGATTATAATGTGATTACACTAAGTACCTATAATAAGCATGAATATTTTCTAAATTAACAAGGTGCATACATGTTATGTCTCGTGTATAATTGGTTTATAATTATGTAATATTTTTAGTATAAATAGTTTTTTATTCTACGTTCTCATTATTTTCCGCTTCTTTTATATAGATAGTAACACAGTCCTATGTGCTCATGCTGTGTACACATAGTTAGGGACCTAGTTTAGAACACAACTGTTATATTATACATTTCAACCTTATTGTACTATGTTCTGTTTTGTGTTTCTAAACTAAATAAATAAATGACTCCCGTTTTTTGTATTGCGATTACATCGTATTCTAATTGGGGTGTTTGAGGTGTTAGGTTTACAAAAATAGATATATTAATTTGATATAAATTCGAAATATTGTATTCGTTTGTTCATGTTTGGGGAGTGGAAACGAATGTTACGGGCAACACCGAATGTTTACCCCGGGAGAACAGTAAATTTAGCTCGTGGCCAGCATCGAGTTCGGACGTGTGATTAAAAGTGTATTGAAATAGAAGAATATATTTCTACCCTACAGTATTCACGTGAGTTTTATTGTACTGTCATTTTTACCTTCATTTGAGATATCTTACATTTTCAGAAGTGGAATAGGCCCACTTTCCTCATTTTATTTAGATTATAGTGGCTAATTGATTTAAATACGGATGATTTCATTTAAGAACTTCGTATCTCCAAATGGAAAAAAAAAATTACAGAAGAAAAAAAAAAAAGAAAATTATTAAGTACCTTACTAATTATAAAACATAGACAAATAGCATTATTTAAATATCTATTATTAATTGGGCTTATATTTGTTGTAATCATTATTTTTATATCTGAAAAAATTATTAAATAAATGTACTTACGTATAATTCTTAAACATGTGTAATGGATTTACTAAGTAGGTAGTTTTATTTTTGTAAATACAAAAAACAAAACTAAAAACAATTTGAAAATACGAGTGATTGCATGGTGTTTGTTACGGCATCATACACAGATGACATCAAAATTTCGAAATTTTTGGATTTGCGAGATTTGAGAATTGAGCCATCGCTTTAACATTTTTGTTAGTGTTATACCTTTGTACGAAATGGTATAAGTTTTTAAATATTACATTACACATCTCAACATCTAGTTGCTAAACGTAGCGGTGTTTATAAGGGGGTCTAAAAAAAAAAAAAAATTGAACGTTAATTTGAGCTAGGCAGCGTTGCTTCCGAGATACCCTATAATTTTGAAATAACATCACAAAGCGTAATTTAATTTTATATATGTAACCGTTGGTGTATATCATCTGGTTGTTAAATTATATTGCAATATTCTTCGTGGTATCTCAATAGTTCAGTGTAAGCAATGAACCATGCAACTGCAAACATAATTGGTTTTTAAAGGATCGTTACCGAAATATCACGAATAATGTTCAAGTACCTTGCAGTAATTTTAGTCTGAAAAAAAGGAGTTTTTAATTATTTTACATAGCTCCTTGTACACAGCTCCCATGTATAAGTTTCAGAGTAACGATGCTGTAAGAAGAGTAGTTACTTCAAAAGCGGTTAAGCACGCCGCCATCTATCGAAATATTGAGCTCCTGTTCGAATAGAAAAAGTCGCAGACAAACACGGGTTCTGCATTCAAGATAACAACATGAAGATTTTCGAGACAGAAGCTTGCAACGTACACATAGCCCGTTTCTGCAACGCGAGCAAATGCCGCTTTATACACCAGGTCGCTGCTCGTGGCTGCTGCGACGTCGATGTACAGCGGCTCCGGGGAGCATCAGATGTCGAAGTCGGCGCATTGACTTCAAAGCTGAGTAACGGTCAGACAGTCCAATTTTTACATCGAAATATATTTTAAATCTAATAAAGTCATTAAGTAGTCGCAATGTAAATTATGACATTTAACAGTAATGGTAAGATGAACCACAAACATTCGATCTGACTTTCACCCCTCGATTAAAAGCCAGCGCATATATATTTCAATCAGAAAGTTAACCAATGTGCCATTGTATACAGTTGGGATAAAAAAAAAAACTATCATTCTTCTTGTAATGCAGAAACTATGAGGATTAGCTAGGATGTGGCATGAGTCTAAACTCTATACTATTCGGTCGAGATGAATATATTTGATGAAATGTTGTTAAATGTTTCCATTTGAGCAAAATTATGAATAAACCTTGGAGGATATGCTTAAGCGGAAAAGTTAGTTTGGTGAACCTCTGACAGAGATACTTGCTCAACTGAACGGTTGTGATATTGATGGTAAACATACAAGTAAGTGTTTCATCCAGGTTTTGAGTGATAAACCCTAACGCTAACGCAATGTGTTGTTCTCATCGCGAACAACTACTAAAAGTTTAAATTACTACAAAGATACCCTACAAGCCACCGCCGTAAAATTTCAGAAACAAAACTTCGTACCGGTATAATGCGACAGGCATTGGCATATCTAACCGCCTATTTTAATTGTTAAGTAAAGGACTACCTTTGCCTTACATGTCCTATGCCGTTGATTGTATGGGAAGTGTCGAAAGGTTTTTTTTCATAAAGCTGAAAACTGTGCCGGTGATAATGTAAACACTAATAAACCTGAAGATGTGCAAAGAACAACTCGTATATCTACGTTGGCATCCAATTCCAAATTTAATGTGTTAAATAATGTATCGTTAATAGTATAACACTAAAGGGTTTATAGATTTAGGTAGCCGGGTAATAGTAATAATAAGGATCATTTATTTGTGTAGCGAAACTACTGTGGTGGCGTGTTTAGTATCTCTTTAATACTCTTTTAATACTCTGTGTTAGTACATTGTGTAAGTATTTATACTTTAATATTAAACGTGTAAGCTAACATCGATACACACAACGAACAGACATTTCGATGATAAAGTAAACATGTAAATAATGTACACGGAAACTATATTCGAGTATACGCTGCTATTCAGGTGACATGCATATTACTGAAACTAATAATAATACGTTACAATACTCTTACATTTGCATGAATATGAGTACAGAGTTAGACAATATGTTCATCATATCTGCTTGTTGGGCTTGCTGAAGTGTTAAGAGTCCACAGTATGTTTATTAGAACGAGTCACGACAGCTCTTCTATACCTATGAAGGGTTTTGGGAAGTGCGTTTCACTCTCGAAAGGTAGTATTTCTGAAGACTTAAATATTTATAATGTAAAATTACTGTAACGTCACAAGTAATTAAGAACAGGTTAGATGCTGATAGGTCCTTCTTTTACGGAGCAACCGCATATCGTGGTATACAAAAATGCAGAAGAACTTTAATGCTTTTGATGTTGTGAATCAGCTCTGCCCCAACTGAATGAGGACGAGGTTATGGCGGTCACCGTATTAGTTATCGCTGATAATGACGTTTACGGTCCAGCCGTAGTTAAAGCTTGTGTCGAGACTCTAGTGAACGGAGTCATTACGTTTTGAGTAGGAAAATTATTGGTAAACCGGAGTCAAATTTCACCGTTAGCGGATGAACGTACCGTGTCAGGAATAGTCGTGTTTATGTTTACGTGCACCCTTTATCAAAACTTTATAAACTACGAATGGGAGAAATTTTATTGAAAGACACGAAGGTGCGAGTCGTTAGGCATGTAATTTCCAGAACTGCTCCGTAGGTATAGGTATTGAAATGAGCCAATGTGATTCTATCAACGAGTCGTAGCAAGAACAATGATCTTGTTAGAGATGCACAAGCACTTCGCAACTTCCTTGAAGGAACTAGGATGTGCGGACTTCACTGAGGTGAGTATCGAATGAAATACTAAATGCCCTGTTGTATACAAACCTTGCAGGTTAGCTTGTAAATATACAAAATATATAATAGCAAGAACGGGAAATGGTTGCAGAAATGATGGAAGTTGGCATCATCCACGAATCGGTTTCAGAATACGCTAGTCCTAATTCTGGTTTGCAAACAGGATGTTAAGTAAGTGTCGATTTTAGACTGCGAAATTCGATTACGATCAGCGGTATCCAATTATTTCATTTTTTCCATAACCTTGCATGTCTTCTGGTCACTTTCAAGTACCTAGATCTGAAGTCAACCGTTGAGATCGTTTTGTTACACCGGAAAGTCAATACGAAATTAATCGCATGCCGTTCAGATTAGCAAATACACTTGGGTCTTAGGATCAGTTAGATTTACGAAGGCAATAGTGATGTCATCTTTGTTTATGAAAAGTCTATCCCTGAATGTTTAGATAGATTCGATCGATCGTATTTGAAACTAACCTTATCCAAATGTTAGATACTATTTACAAAATAAGGTTTAGCGATGCAACCGCACCACTCTTAGCTCTTTAACAGCTCGAAATTTCAATTTTGACAAAAAGATTGGGATGACAAAGTGGGTCATCCCATACCAATCCAATGGGGCATAAATAATATTAACCACAAAAAGATAGGACTCCTTCCGAGGTTATGTTTGGATTGAATATGAATGCGGAGATTGACCCACGGTTGAATGAGGTAAGACGTAAAAGTAACTAAAATTTGAATTTAGAAATATTGCTTAAATCCGTCAAAAACATAATATATATGTACAGCAAGGAAAATAAAAACGTGCATGTGACAGCAGCCGATCATATGTTACCATGCCTTCATGTAGCTACCATAAACATAGACGATGATGATGATGACGATGATGATGATGATACAGAACAGGTAAAAGAACAGAAAAGTTAAAATATTCCGTTAACATTAGTATGTGTGTGTATTTTGCATAGGCATAAGGTACCGAATAAATAATTATTTACCTATTGCACAGAATTCATAATAGTTCAAGTACAGAAGTCACACTTTGCCAAATAATTTAATTAAATAGCGACTCCTGTTCCGACATAATAAAGTCTCAACTCGGGTCACACAGCGCTAATTATCTACAGGTATATTCAACTAGCAGTTGCCTCTTTCTATCGCGTAACTCTTATCTGTTTCGACAGCACCGCGATATTAGGGTTGTCTTTTTATTTAAATTAATTAATGTGAAAATTTAGTTACTGCCTTATTTTTGTGAACAAATAAACCTAGACCAGGTACCAATAACTCGATAGTCTACATATGAAAGAATGACGCGACGCATATTGTGTGCTCCAGCATCAAACAAACGGCGCGCCGCATCCCACTGAATTTTGGCACGATTGGTCGAACCCGAAGTGTAATTGTAGCTTTATACCTACACTGCCAAGTAATCCTGGCATGCTTATTGTGACTGCCTTATACATTCAGCTGAATGCAATAATTATTGTCTATCGGTACAAACTGTAAATATGATACGGAATAATTGTATGAGAAAATATAGACTATTAGTATAAAATTAAATGATTTATCATAATAAGCTAGTTATATATTAATTAATAAGATGTGACATAACTATGCACTTACATGGATAATATAATATAAACAAAAAAAAGGCGAGACAGCAAAAAGAAATGATTTATGATGAGATATCACTACATAATAATGGAGCGGGGTCCCCCGCCGCGTCTGTATGTTCGCGATAGACTGAAGAACTGCTGGGCGGATTTTCGTGCGGTTTTCACTAATAGACAGAGAGATTCAGGAGGAAGGTTTAGGTGTATAATTTGTTAAGATTTTGTGTAAATTGATTGAAATATGTTGATGTTTGTTGAAGATGTCTCTGCTACCCGTACGAGGCCGAGGTGATGAATAAGATTACTAATTGTTGTCATCCGCCGCGCTGGTGTGTAAGAAGGAAGGTTCACAGCCAGTATGTCGCTTGTGGGAAAGAAGTACCATTAGTGACGTCTGCTGGTTTCTGAGAAGGAAGGTTCACAGCTATTATGAGATGTATACAGCTATTATAAGTACCACTAGTGACGTCCGCTGGTTGGTGAGAAGGAAGGTTCACAGCCATTATTAGATATATGTATGTCGCTTGTGGGAAGGAAGTACCGCAAGTGACGCCCTCTGGGTTGTGAGAAGGAAGTATCACAGCCTTTATGATTATAATTGTTATATATTTATGTATGTACCTGTTGCTTGTGGGCAGGAAGTACCACTTGTGACGTCCCCTGGTTTGTGAGAAAGAAGTATCACAGCCTTTATGATTATAATTGTTATAGATTTATGTATGTACCTGTTGCTTGTGGGAAGGAAGTACCACTTGTGACGTCCCCTGGTTTGTGAGAAGGAAGGTTCACAGACGTTATGAGATATGTCACTTGTGGGAAAGAAGTACCGCAAGTGACGTCCCCTGGTTTGTGAGAAAGAAGTATCACAGCCTTTATGAAATATGTCACTTGTGGGAAGGAAGTACCGCAAGTGACGTCCCCTGGTTTGTGAGAAAGAAGTATCACAGCCGTTATGATATATGTCGCTTGTGGGAAGGAAGTACCGCAAGTGACGTCCCCTGGTTTGTGAGAAAGAAGTATCACAGCCTTTATGATTATAATTGTTATAGATTTATGTTTGTACCTGTTGCTTGTGGGAAGGAAGTACCACTTGTGACGTCCCCTGATTTGTGAGAAGGAAGGTTCACAGCCGTTATGAGATATGTCACTTGTGGGAAGGAAGTACCGCAAGTGACGTCCCCTGGTTTGTGAGAAGGAAGTTTCACAGCCGTTATGAGATATGTCACTTGTGGGAAGGAAGTACCGCAAGTGACGCCCTCTGATTTGTGAGAAAAAAATTCACAGCCTTTATGATTATAATTATTATATATTTATGTATGTACCTGTTGCTTGTGGGAAGGAAGTACCACTTGTGACGTCCTCTTGTATGTAAGGAAGTATCATAATCATGGTTCTGACGCAAGGCACATACGTCCGTAAAATTGTAATTCTGAATTCGATGCTATAAAAGATTACTATTGGCCGAGTGTTAGGTTAATACGGCTGTTTTGCGTGCGTGCATGAGGACATGCACGACGTCAGGATGGTCGAGTGTTAGGTTTACAAAAATAGATATATTAATTTGATATAAATTCGAAATATTGTATTCGTTTGTTCATGTTTGGGGAGTGGAAACGAATGTTACGGGCAACACCGAATGTTTACCCCGGAAGAACAGTAAATTTAGGCGGCCTATTTGCTCGTGGCCAGCATCGAGTTCGGACGTGTGATTAAAAGTGTATTGAAATAGAAGAATATATATCTACCCTACAGTATTCACGTGAGTTTTATTGTACTGTCATTTTTACCTTCATTTGAGATATCTTACAGAGGGTATACGTTTCTGTTGTATACAAAAGCTTTTATAAAATAGGTGTACTGTAGTGCTTACTTAAGCGGACTTGGCTTAAGAGAGGGTTAATCCAGAAAAGTGGTATTATAATTGGCACTTAAACACTGGATGGCTGTAATTAACCTGCATTATGTGCTGAACTATGTTAGTTAAACACTTATACAACAATTCATTTTTTCGTCTAAGTCTCTGAAGACCACACCGGGTTGCAAAGAAATTTCTACTATTCCTTTGGTTTTTCATTGTCTATCAGTTTTTTACAATACGAAATAAATAAACAAATGAATCTATACTAATATTATAAAGCTGAAGAGTTTGTTTGTTTGGTTGAGCGCGATAATCTCAGGAACAACTGGTTCGAATTGAAAAATTATTTTAGTGTTGGATAGCCCACTTATCGAGGAATGCTGTGGGGTATATAACATCACGCTACGACCAATAAGAGCGGAGCATCAATGAAAAATGTTGCAAAAAACGGGTAAAATTTACAAACGCGGACGAAGTTGCGCGGGTCAGATAGTAATTAAATATGTATACGATACGTTCAACTTAGCTATTCATTCACAAACCAGCACTAAGCGCCAGCCGACCACCACACTAATGCGGTCAGTATGCTACAATACTTTGTACCCATTAGTTTATGTAAGTGACGTTCTCCACAGAAGTACTTCTTAGTGCGAGAGATGTATATTTAAAAGAAGAGAATATATATTGAAGAATCAAAGGAAGAAAGGGCAGGTCTGAAGTATCCGTAACCGGCGGGCTTATACGAAAGGTCTAATGACCGTGATGTAGAGAAAGCTCGAGAGATATTTGAGGATGGAAGCAAGTTGCAGGCTATTGTCTCTGTCTACCCCACAAGGAGAAAGGAGTGCATGTTTATGCATGTTTTATTGCTCCGAGTCAGGTCCAAACCACTGGATTGAATTACACCAACCATAAGTCCTTTCAACCGACCGTCACTATTTCTCCAGAATAGTACGTGTAGCAGTTGAAATAAAAAAGTATAAAAATTTCAACCCAGAAGATGGGTACCGCTTATCAACATCTTGGAATCCCGTCATCAGCAAATGCTATCGTCAGTGAGTACACCCTCGACATCATTCAGGGGACGTCGTAAGTGTAGTATGTCGAAGCACCGACAGTACGAATATAAATAAAAATAGTGAAGACCAAGTGCGGGTAGTTGCTGAAACTCGCAATTCCGTGAATTGCGAGTGTGGAGACGTCGCTGAGCTCTCATCAGTCCACTCGTGACCACGATCGGTGCAATTCGATCGAAACGTCGTGGTAACCAAGAGGAATTGTACCTTTTAAATATTAGCGCGATTAAGTCCCGAGTTACACATCTAATATGTATCAAAGTCGCGAAAGCTTAAAAACGATTAAGCCTAATTAGTTATAATTACATTGTTTTTGTTTTTGTATTTTTAGCTCTAATAATTCAGATATCATTAATATCAGCATTATATTCTATTATGGAGCCATTATATGGCAGGGGTAATGCCTTCATAAGAGAATATTTTACGTATGAATAATTGTACGCTTAAACGCTGTGTTGCTCTCAGAGAATTCTTGCTAAAGTGAACATGTGCCAAGAGGCCATAAAATTATGATGAAGAACATGCAATATTTAGTAGTTAATCGCGACACTGTGCCTTCTCCCGACTCCTAAGTAGCGATAGTTAATTTACTAGGAATGCATGAATAGCTCAGCGTGTGATTCTCTCTGCGAGGCTGCAGTTGGCTCAAGAGGTTCATTTGAAATTCATATAGTCGACACTGAAGACATAGAGCTACTAAATAGAGTAATATTTAGAGCGTATTTATGTTTACTTAAGATATCTTTATATTTACATTAGGGAGCTTCAATCTCCACAATGTGATGGTAAGGAATGACGCAAGGCTACTTTTTTGTTCATTGAACTAAATTTCTACTAAAACACCTAGCCTTTATCCTTTTAAAAAACCCATGGTACATTGCTTTCAATCGCTTCTATCAAAAAGCCATTTTATATAGCTCTATGGTAACGAATTTAAGCCTTACTTTTAGTTGTTGGGCTATAACGCTCACTGGAAATGGACATAAGTGGATGACATTTGGTGCTGGGAGGAAGAAAACTAAATAAATAAATCTAGCGGCTTCACCACAATCAGAATCATTTGACCACCCCATGCCGATACCCTGAAGGGCAAAGGACCGACCGACTTCGCAACAACCAGGAAGAAAATATCATCGAAATATTCGCTTTAAACAAGGTTGCTTAAGGTAGCCTCTAACCCGTTCACGAGTTAAGAAAGTTAATGCATACCTGTCGCGACTGTTTTGTATGAGAGGAAGAAAATTTACAGTTATCCAGATAATTGCATTCGATTCATATTCAACTTGCGTAAGTACGATCATGTATCTACTTATCGTACCCAGTTTTAGGGCGCTAACTATGTTGTTCTCCCTTCTCCACTCACCTAACTCACCTGCTTATCTAACATCTTACATCCAATATCTCTGCTCTAACCATGCCAGGAATCTCCGCTCTTCTGATAATAATCTTCTCCTTCTTTGTCCTTCTCACAATTCTAGTATGGTTCATTCTTCCTTTGCTGTCCAGACTGTAAACCTTTGGAATGCGCTACCACAAGAAATCAGGATGTCCACTGACTGGTTCTCTTTTAAGGTTAAAGTACGTAAGCTTTACAGAGATTTACTGGAGGAATCATTGGAATAATGCTACATAAGTGTCGTGATTCTTTATTTGTATGTATGTTATAACTTTATGTATATGTAGTATATTATAGGTAGTACATTATAAAGAAACCTATTTATGTAACCCATTCACTTAATATTTTTATCTCATGACTTTTAAATACACAGCTGCAACACACATCTCTGCATCACCCAAAGGTTGACTGGTAGAAAATGCCTACGGCATTAAGTCCGCCTTATGCATATATATTTGCAGGAAGTTTAAATAAATAAATAAATAATTAAAGTATTTAACCTGTGTTTAGAAGAAGCAAACCGCTTTTTGATTTGTCAGGAACACCGTGTGGGTTAGTATGTTTAACAAAGGGTGTAAATGGTTCGAATAGGAAGTGTTGCACGTAGGTTTATTTTTGCTGGACCGTAAACATTCTCGGCTTAGTAGTGATACCAACCTCAGCAACTTGCAAATTCTGTCATTAAAATTACTGCTCGTTTAGCCAAAATATAGTCACTTCATTTAAAACTGACTCCGCGTTCCATCCAGTGCAGCTTAGCGCGGATTCATCGTTCGCAACTGACGTAAATAAAGCGTTGGCAACAGCACAGTTTTTCAAAATAACAGCCAACGATAAATAATAACGTAGTCTGTAAAATTCAGTAAATATTCAAGGGACATCACATTCGCGTTTAATATTCTGCGCGTCAACTTACAGCCAGAAACTTTTAATAGGCTATCGTACCGTGGTCAGCGCAATTTACAGGTTAAACGTACCTTTTCAATGGACGGGTGGATAAAACGTAAAGCTTTTAGCAACTGAGCGGAACAATGGCTTGCCGATACCGGCTTAGGGTTAACAAGATGGTTAAATCGTGGTAAAGATCTTACAGAATATCCGGATACGTGTAAAGTAATTTAAAACCCTGTTTTATTTTGACCTAAAAATACGAAAAATATTACGCTTTTTATAGGGCCTTTAATCTGAGTCTTTAGATAAGTGATCTCTAAAATTATGTAAACGCTTCATCTTGGTAGCGTCTGAATAGTCGGGCTCTTTTATAAAAAAGTATCACTTGATTTAACCTACTTTTACAGTACCCGCAGTGTTCCGTTCTCTGTAGATAGCTGACTATTACCGATGTCTGATCTTCCGCTGAGCTCTGAAATAGCTCCATTTTTCAGCATTTTCGTTTACCCCGCCATTAGCGCAGATACCAACCGTTCGCAAGCAAATAAAGATTTCGAATACCTTTAAACTTTGATCGGATTTAAAACCAATTATAGAGAATAATGTTAGGTTGTTTATTTAGGATTTGTGTTGACAAATAGCTTTTTATAATGAAGTTACTTTGATTCGTGAAATATAGAGACAAAAGAAAATTATTAGAAATTAATTTTGTATTGTCTCCTCGCATATAGAAAGGTATTTGTGTTTTATGAGTGTTCGTATTTCCATCTTTAAATATTTATAAGCAGCCTGTTAAGGCGAAAAGATGAAGGTACTTAAAGACAGATGCATGAAGGTTTACATATGATACTTATTTACATTGTAAATTAAGGCACGATATGCGTAGATCGGGGTGGTGAACAGAATCCGTCTGGCTTCTTCCAGAACGACGGAGGTGACATTTTCATTTAAAATATTACTGTGTTTCTCACGTGGAGAGGTAGAGTAGTTCCGACATCTCGGTGAATTTACATAAAACACTCGTTCGGCAAATTATGCGGGTATTCGAATGTTTTGATCACGGAATCTAGATGGAGTCGTATAAATCTCGCTTTGAGCTCGGTCGGCATTCTTGGCAAGTTACCGAACAACAGTAATGAAGGTTTAATCTGCTAAATTCCTGTATAATCCGCTGGGATCCATCCCAGACTCGGCTTTGCTCTCTACCTATAATTATAAGTTTGGTTGTACGTGTCTTTATTAATTCGTTAGCTGCTCAGCAGCGACGAGATTTGGATAATAATTAGGAGTTTATTTTTCGAGCTTAAGGTTAGCGTTATAAAATGTAATTAAGTAAAAATAAGTCTGCATACATATAAACCAAGAAAAAGACGAATTTGATTGATTGATTTGTCATTGTAACAAGACATCCATAGTTGCGCATCTCATTGAAAAAAAAAATCTTTGATGCTATTATAACATCTTGTGAATTCGAGAAAGCTGCTCATAAATTTTAATACTTTTTGTGGCGGCTATTACAATTTACACTAACGACATCGCATTACACAAGAGGTGGCTAAAAGCACCCTATAAAAGGGCCGTGAATAATTCCGAGAGGATTTGGTGAGGACAGCTAGGGCACTGTGGAGACTGCCGGCTGTATGTTAGAAACCTTTGTACTCGATCATCGGTATTGTTTTAAGGAACCCAGGGAACGTAGAATAAGGAATTAGCAACGTGGCTCAAATAATAAAACGTTTTTAGTTATTTAGTAAGTTGTGAAGTTAGGAAGGAAGGGAAGAAGAATTGTTAACCTTCTTTACAGAGAAATTTTTCAAGTAGGTTCTGAATTATGCTGACTCTTTGAATGTATGTTGTTCGTGAAATTTAAACCTATTTACTAATCACTGAAAGTTATGAGGACCAAAGAGTATACAAACACTGCATGAGGACTTTTTACATTAAAGTCACGTTTGAGTCGTGTATTGCCACGGGGCTCAAATGTGACTTATATAATTATAATAGTTTTTTACGAGTCAAAATAATGTTGTTGCATTATTCCAATAATTCACACACACAACTCTGGGCTCGTTTGCTTTTAGTCTACTGCTTTTTATTTTGGTTGTGGCCCGGGTGACCAATGGTGGATGATGAAGACGGAAGATGACCATATGAACTTCTTTTTACTAAAATAGTTATATGTAAAATATAAAAAAAATGAGTAGTGACTTACCACATAAATTATTTACTTAAATTGTATCAAAAGAGATTTGTAGAAATATAATAGAAGTGAATAGGTAAATTCTGTATAGAATATGTACGATTCGAGATAAGCATGTTGCTGAAATTACCTACTCGTAATTTTACATTTTCGACAAGCTCAGATATTGGCTCTGCTTGCTTTGTTTGCGATGTTTAAACCCAATACGGACGTGGTATTACCCTTTGAACTCTTGCCGAAGTATTTGTTATTGTTCCACGAATTCTCACTACAAATGTTTGCTGCGTACATAGATCTAAATAAATGGAGCGGAGGAAGCAACTTACTCTTGCAAATTGTGGGTATGTAATGCGATATCTTCTCTGTTTCTAGACCGTTTTTTTTTAAATTGGAAAGGTATTGAGGTGGTCTTCTTAAAAGCTGGAAACTATTTTTGCTAATATTTTTTTTTGTAAGTACTGTTATTATTTAGGTGCGTTGTAGTCGGTTTTTCTTTTTTTTATAATTATTTAGAAAAGATAGGTTTGGCTATTCTTTACTCAGAAATTAAATTAAAAAAAAATAAAAATGAGATAAATGCGATAATTGTAATCAATTGAAAAAAACACTAAAATTGTAGCGGTATAAACGATTTATTATTAATTTATACAACACTAGTAGTTGGAAAAAATAAAAAAAAAATTGCTCCTAATTCAAATCATCTCATATTACCTATCACCTAAATTACCGACACCGGACAAAAAACTTCAAAAACCCCGGATACATGTGTGAAATCGCATTTTCCCGGATACTAAAAATTTTAGTTATAACAACGCAGTTTCCATTCACATTTTTTATTTATTTAAACAGCTTGTTAACGTTCATCTAACAATTATAATTTTCTCTCTCTTTTTTGTTGTACTTCAAATTAACAATGCTCGTATAATTTCATACGCACACCCTGTCATACAGGTAGGGGTAAGGTGCCCAAATGTATTTAATTTTGGTTACATATATGATGCACATTACAATTATAAATTAACTAACAACTATGTTGGACAATAATGAACTTTAAAGTAACAACCTACTGCATCATATCTGACAATAGTTAAGTCTATGGTAACACCTTTGGCAGTGCTCGCATTTAGATAATTGCGGGATAGCGGCGAGACTTTGTTGTCGCTTTGTACGTAGTACTTCATAGTGAAGCTTTGTACAGCGTAATAACGCAGTGTTACATTGTTCGATGACAGGAATGACAGCTGACATGCGGTCGATCCGTGACGGCTGCGACTGTATGAATTTATGCCTGTGCCGGTTCATTAAAATAATGACGCGGTCGGGTTTTACAAAGAGCGCTCGTAATATTGTTGGGTGTTGTTTTGTGCATGGTGTGACGTTTCAGCTTGATTGGTCGGTGAATTATTGTGAAGTGATAACCGTTGACTATCTGTTTAAATGAAATATTTCTTTTTCTAACTGGCTTTTGCAAGAAATTATGAAGGTTGAATATAATTAAAATAAAAATCTTTGTCTGGAAGACTGTAAATGTTGTAATTTGAGTTTTTGTGGAGCTTAACATAGTGATATACCTTTGTAGGTATTTGGACGTCACGTTTAATACATATCGGAAATGAGTTGCTGAAGCTGTGTATATATGAGTATTACCAGTTTATTTTTATATTAATAAATAGGTACCTACATGTATAGAATTATATAATATGCTGAAGTATATGTATATGGCCGATTCCGATTGGTAGAGGCACTGTATGTTGGAATACAGATTTCCAACCTAGTTCAGCTACGGAGTCTAATAATAAGACACAATTGGTACATTGTTAAACTTGAATTTTTAAAATGTTTCAAAAATTTCAAATTGTTAACATTTTATTGGGTTCAATAAATTATATTATTATTATTCTCTTTATTCACTTAAATTTACATATAAATTACATTTTTAAATACATTCAGATTTAAAAAAAATATATTTAAAAATATAAAAAATAGTGTCCCACCGGTTTCGGGTACAGGGAACAAGCTACCGGTGGTTAGGGTTCCAGAGACAGAAACCTCCTCACTATGCGTGCCACATCGAGGAGGACTGCCTTCTGCATCAGGCTCTTAATCCAACTACTTAACGTAAGCCTCTGAAGGTGTTGGTCGAGGCTCTTAGCAATTAACCCATGGACCGAAATGACTATCGGCGCAACGATTGCTGAATCTACATCTCACATATCGACAATCTCGTGGGCTAAGTCCAAATATTTTATTTCCTTCTGTTTTTCAGCCTTAAAGAGATTGTCATCATGGGGAATGGTGATGTCAACAATCATTGCCCGGCGCTCTAATCGGTCTATCACCACTATATCAGGCTTATTGGCAACAATAGTCCTGTCAGTGATGATAGATCGATCCCAGTACAATGTTGCACGAGCATTTTCAAGAACTGGGTCGGGCACATGCGTGTAGTACGGTAACTTGACAGTCACAAGGTTATATTTAAGAGCAAGTTGCTGATGGACTATCCTGGCCACTTGGTTATGTCTATGCAAGTACTCGCCGTTGGCAAGACGAGAACAACCGGAAATAATATGCCTGAGGGTTTCTCCGGGACGATGAAATGCCCAACAAATGTCAATCGTGTCGTCCTTCAGGATATATCTGCGATAGTTATCCGTCATAACAACTTCATCTATAATTGCACAGACAAAACATTCAGTTTCTCCGAAGAGATCACCAAACCGTACCCAGGACACAGATGCTAATAAATCGACATCGGGCCCATTTAAGGCCCGATAAAAACGTCCATGCAGCTCTTTGCCCTTCCATATCTCCTTACGATCAGTAATATTCAGTATTGCAGGTTTGCTCCTCCAGTTCTCTTTTCCTAGAACAAGCGGGGTGAGTCCGTTGTCAACTGCCACCGCATCCCGATGCACATCCACGTTAACGGAGAGGAAGTAATCTCTAAGATTGCGTACCTCGCGATTATGGAGGGTCTTGCCTCCCCCACATTTCCGCGGGATATACAATCTCATTACCGACGAACGCGGATGGTGCAGTCGGTACGCGGTAAGCAATGTACGAACTCAGAAGAGTTCCAGGCCATCTAGTTCAGTCTGAGTTCATCTAAGTATTCCAAAGGTACTCCTTTCCTCTCTAACTCCTCCTAACCTGGAACTGGATTAGGACTGGCATGACCCAATCATTATAGGCCCGCACCTTATCACCACCTGACAAAAGATTTTTCAATACTTTTTTCAGGCGGCCAAAGAAGCGTTCCTGTAACGATTGCTTCATAATCAATTCATTTACACCTAAAACATGTGACATACGTGTAAGTTTCGTTGGCGGAAAGACATCTAAGGTGTGTGAAATCTGTGAGTTTCATCCCATCAGATTCCACAATCCTGCCTGTTTTAACATGCATGACTGCACAAATGTGCAGTCATCCACAGCAAATTCCATCCTGATACAATTACTAGAGGTTTCAGTTACCTCTAGTAATCTTATCAATTGGAAATTGCTGCAGGCAAACAGTTTCAAATAATCCATGAAAAGGAGGTGGGATATAACCTAACCTCCTCTCCGCAAACGATAGCCTAGCCCTGAGCTCTCCAGCAAAGTGCTGAGAGGATTCAAAGCTAAACAGAACCACAAGGGGCTCAAATTGTCACCCTGAAATATACCCCGCCTGATCTTTATATGCTCGTTGTCACTCTGAGGCCACCGATATCTTGGATAGCAAAGCACCGTTCTCCATTACCGCATACATGCCTTCAAAAAAGTGCATAGAGTCGTATCAATCTTGTACAACTCCATCACTCTCAAGAGCCACGTATGCTGCACAGAGTCATAGGCTTTCTTATAATCTATCCAACATGTCGCCAAATCCTTTCGGTTACATCGAACTTGTTGGTTATTGATCGTGTCAAGTATAAGGAGCTCTTTAGTGCCACGGGCCCCACTTCTACATCCATTCTGAGAGTAAGACATAATAGTATTGTTAGTTATATGAGATGTTATCTTCACTCTCAGAATAGATGTTAGTAATTTATAAAGTGTTGGGAGACACGTTATAGGTCTGTAGTTTTTGGGATCCGTGGCACCACCAGACTTATAGAGGAGCTGAGTTACTCCTGTGGTCATAAAAGTTGGAAGCGAGCCTGATTCTAAGCATGAATGAAATTGAGATGACAAACGTACATGTGAGCTACGGAGTCACTTTAACCAAAAGTTATGCAGTCCGTCCGGTCCCGCTGATTTCCAATTCGGCAGCGAACGAACTGCACAAGCTATATCAGTGCTGGATATTAATATTGGCTCCATGGTATCAATCGACTCACACGATCGTTCAACATCTCGCATCCAATCACCCTCTGTGTGAGTGACAGGCAACGCCCAGATATTACGCCAAAATGTATTTGTAATTTCAGCATCTCCGAAATGTGTCACTCACTACATCAGGCTGCTCCCACCTTCTATAAACCCACCTCTCATCCTTTTGGAATGAACTCGGTTCACTCTTTTTTTTGTATCTTCGTATACGGTTTGCCCATGCACAAACCTTCTGTTTCAGAAAGTCAATGCGCTCTGTGACTCGTGCTGCACAATGACAGGAACTGATACCAGTTCTCGAAAAAGCCCGATGCATAAAACGCATTACTCTCGGGGTTGTGTTACCCGATCTGAGACTCGCCTCAGCGATGCGACGCTCAATCCTGCACTGCCACGCCGGAACAGCTAGCTTTGGCCGAGTAGCGGTATTATTTTCTGGGAATTTAACACCAGCTACTCGACATGCTGTAACAGCTGCACAATACAGAATTGAGTGTGTATCACTGAGATCTTTGCTTTCTTCTAAATAAATATTTAATATAAAATCAAGGGCACACACCAGCGCTTTTGTTTTCATAACTCATATTATTATTATAACATTATATATAATCTTATTACGTTAACGAGCACTATTTAATACTTAATTCAAATATTTAGTGAGTGAAAGTTACCTACAAGGGTTAAATTACATAAAATTATTTGATAATCTAAATTAAAGGGAAAATTGTTAAAACAAAACAGCATACAAAATGAGAAATAATGCAGAAAGTCATCAAAAACTACGTTGAACACAGATTAGCCTGTTTTTGTAATAAAATCACTTATTCAGAGTTTATTTCGATTAAAGCCAAGATGTGACAAGGGAAATAACCTCATACTTTATTTTAAAACAGTATTCAAGCCAGCTTTTTCCAAGCAGTTAATCAAGTGAAAGTAATGACTGACATCAAAGGTGTTTCATAACTTCACTCTGCCAACTTCTCAGTATTATAAATAAATAACCAGATGTCTCTCATTGCCATGTTAAAATATAAAATAAAAAGTGGTAATACTTTGATTAAAATTCCTATTTATTTTTTAATTGATGGATTGGTTTGGTTGTTAGTTGTCAAGTAAGTCGATGACTATAAAACGAGGAGGACTCATGAAATAAAGGTAACTAATTCACCCATTTTATCTAAAATCTGTAGCATTTTGAAAACATATATTTAGACTAGATACTCTAGCTAGTATTAATACTAGCTAGATAGGTAACATACAGAGCCTAAAAAAAGACATAGAGGCGAGCATAGAACTGCCTCCTTTTTTGAAGTCGGTTAATTAGTATAAAAGTAGTAACTGTTGTACTGGTACGAGTGTGTGGAGAAAATGCTAGTAGCCGCCACAAACGTTTATTTCACGCACTCTGAACACAACACTAAATTAGCACAAACCGCTTACATACAACAACGTCCTTACAACTAACACCAAAAGACGAATGTATACTTTGTACTTTGCGTGTAATGTGTGTTCTTTGGTCATAGCATCGAGTTTTTTGTACATATTATACATAACCTTTATATACGACCTTCAGTACACGTATAAGTTCTAACCTTTGTATCTGCTCCGTGGTTCTAACCTAATAAAACTTAAGTTTTTATCAAAGTAAAACTATTAAGAGGGACTACGAATTGCCAAAGTGATCTAAAAGTAAAATGTTTGCATTGTCTTTTTTCGTGGAAAAACTTCCGGGTACTATTCAGCCAACAACACGACGAAGCAATTATTTCGGAATTGATTCCATTAAAACCAGCGTTTCTGTCATTAAATTTATTGCTGGTATAGGCAAACCACAAGATGCAGTGAATAACACACAAACCGATCCCATCAGGTTTCATTGACAACCAAAGAGACTGAGAGAAACAGAGTAGACGAAAACATCGCTTCCACAACATATTACCCGGAAGCAAGATCTCCCTTAAAGGAAAGAGAAAATATGTTACTGCTTCGTTAGGTCAAGGTTAATTATGAATAGATTAGAAAATGCCCCTTTAACCTCGCATCCTAATGTATATAATTCTTACATTGTACATATTTCCAATACTCATCTTATTTCATTAGTACACATTTTTTTATTAATATTGCATGTCTATGGCTCAGATATGCCATGCTAATAAAGTAATTTACAAATTCATACTAAGGATAGGTACTCCCATCCTCATGACCATAAAGTACGGTGGTAATCATTTTTAAGTATGGGTTACCTGTGAGATTTTTTTTTATGGGATAGCGGGCAAACGAGCAGACGGATCCAGGTGACCCATCTGCTCGTTTGCACGCTATGGTAAATGACTACCGCCTATGGGCACCTGAAACTTGAGAGTCACAAGTACGTTCCACGCTTTTAAGGGAGTAGGGGAAGGAACGGAAGAAGGGGAAAGTGGAGGGGGTGGGGGGTAGAAGAGGGATTTGGGGGGGAAGATGGGGAGAAGGAAATAGATGGGGTGGGGTTAGGGCATCCGGTAACCTCACTCGGTCGGCGAAATACAACGTATTTCGCCGACATTGCTTCACTGCCGGTTTTCTGTGAGGCCCTGGTATCACTTCGGACGAACCGGCTCATACGTGCCGAAGCATGGCCCTCCCACGACAAGTGTGAGTACATTAAAGTTTACATTTTCAATATAAAATCCATAAATAAGATATTTTTTTTCTAACGATTTAATATTCAAAACAGTATGATATACATGCATACACTCACCGCTGTATCCCCGAAGGGGTAGACAGAGAGGTACTAAACACCCACATTTTGTCAATTATACTCCCACGCACAATTTGGGAGTATACTGAAAGGGAAACGCAGGTAAGAAGGAAAGGCAATGGAAGGAAAGGGATTGCTTATACGGATGGATTAGGGAGTGCAGTAAATCGAGCAGGTCAGGGCTGCATATCTGTAATACAAATATTATCTTATCTTATATTATCTTATCTCGAAAAGGCTTTTGCCGAGAAGTCCGATCTATCTAAAAAATGAAAAAAGTAATTTAGTACCGAGTTATATTTAGTAGAACGTAGTTCGCTTTGAGCTGTTTATAATGGAGTATACATTTGTACACATCTATCACACATACAATCAATAATCTACCTACACATTATACGGAATGTCCAGTCTACCACAAATTCCGTACCTACCGTAATATACGACGTATATGTCCCGAAATAGACCAGATGGACGGTATGCATAGATTTGTAAGTGTAAATCGAACAATAGCGATATTCCGAGCCATTGGTCACTCGGTTCGATGAGTGGACACCGACTGATTTCCCTACCATTGAGCAGAGCGCTCCACAGCCCCAATACTCGTAAATAAAATGCTGCGTTAAGAGCATAATTTATGCACTCGTACACTTCAAATGTGTTATTGATGCATTTGTTTGGGGATAAAATTGTGTTTAGTGTCCGGGCAAATTAGTGTTTGGGTTAGTACAGAAGTTCTCCGATGATACATTTTTGCTTATTTGTGTTTTTGCTTTATTCTATTATTTACAAAGTTTTCAAAATCAAAATCATTATTTCAATTAAACCAATAATAGGTATTTTTGAATTGTCAGGAGTAGGAGTTAGTCAGACTAAGTCAGTCGTGAAGCTAGTTGCCTGTTCCAATACGTAGATCCTATGGAGAAAAACAGGCAATAAACTCCAAGGACACTCTTTTTCAAAATGTTTTTTACAAATTTCTGGTTACATTGCTTATAAGCGTAAATAAAATGTGAGGATAATGTAACATACCTATTATTCTGAAATATAAATAGGCGCGCTAATTACTACTATACATACTTAAGTAATAGCAGTCCGGAGATGACCAGCCCCGTCCAACGGCACCCGTTTTTATGTTGGGCACATTTTCATGTTAGTTAAAAACAATATTGAGATTTTTTTGTGAACTCTCGACTAAAACTGCGATTAGACGACACTATTAGTGTAGTGTTGTTTTTTTCTGTTGCTGAGTAGGGTTATGAGGGACCCATAGGTAGGGGGAATAATATTTATTGAGCGCAAGTGAGACCACAGGTGCAGTCAGGCGTTACCGGTGCACCGCTAATTACTTACCATCAAGTGGACCGTGTGTTTGTTTGCCAACTATCAATCTATATAGGGTGTTATAGCCAAGAAAAAGTTGATTTAGTTTAAAAAAAAAATGATTTTATTAATTTTTTTTCTTGGGGAAATGGTTTTCCTAGTGCATATTTATAAACAACGTATTATGAATTTTTATTTCAATTTCAGTGATTTTATTTTTTAACTTTTTTATGCAGACATTTTCAGAAAAATGTGGACGCTCCATTAATATAACAACCACAATATAAATCTATGTTTCTCTATCCATATAATGGTTACCTGGGAGAACAAATTGCGATAAGGTCGCCAAATGTGCATCATTAGCAGAGTAAGTAGATTAAGTATGACGTTGTAACAATAAAGAGTACATCTACAATCAATCGGATAACGAATCAGACAGGCCATACCTTTTCAGAAGATGGCCACGTTTTTAAAACAGTTGTATGAATTACATTTTACACCGTACAATGATTACAATATCAGTCGGATTTTTTATGCGGCGCGGCTTCGCCATGAAAGGTCCCTAAAAATCGTCATTTTTGGGGTTAACCCATGTCGTTCACGGCATACGAGAGTAGATACAAGCAAGCGTATTAGTTATCAAGTATGTCCGTTGGGTTGGGTCGTTTGTTTAATAATAATTGGAAATCGGATTATGTCGCCTACCGTGCTGGAGTGTTTGCTTTCATCAACTGTTCACAGCCAATTCTGTTATGCTAACAATGTATTTTTAATATAATCAGTACATTCTATATGACAAACATTGCCCGGTAGGTGTACAGGGAAGTAGGTATCGTTATTTCTCCGCTGACCTAGTTTGAAAAAACAAATTTATTTTTAACCGACTTCGAAAAGTCCACCTTTTCGAAGTCGGTTAAAAATAAATTTACTACTCGGTACTCAATTCGACTGATTTTTTTGTGTTTACGTTACGCTATATCTTCGCCATTTGTGAACCAATTTCAATATACTTTTTTTTTAATTGAATTGGTTGTACTCAAAGTTGGTCCCATTTAAATTTGTAGAAAATATTTCCCCTCTTAGGGCGGAAAATTATGGGATGAAGAATACAGCTTATTACAATTTAGCTGATGCTTTTTTAAAGGTTAATTATTTGGAAGTCTGTCGTCCATTTATACAAAAATTTGAAACGATTATATATATATATACATAAGTGAGGCAGTTTTTTATGTAAGGCTCCAAAATTACGGGGGGGGGGGGATGAATATTGACAACAAGCACGGACAAATATTGAAAGAAAGAAAAGAGGTAAAAAGATGATTATAACTGGAACTCTCCCACGGCGATTGAACTACACAACTGGTATAGTGTTGTATTTTGGGGTGAATCAAAGGGGACATCAATCTGCTGTACCTAGATCATCAGAGTTGCGTGATTAAAGGGTAGGAATAGCGATACCCCAAGTGTTACGGGTCTTTATAGGCAGCGGTTACCTCTATTTCACCATCTGTCATCAGGTGGACCGAAGGATTTCTAGCCAAATAAGATGCATTCCAAATTTTTGAATCACGTTTACCCATTTGTCTGTCCAAAATAATAGAAAATAAGATTTCAATTAACCCAAAACGGTATTTGAGTAAATACTCAACATTCTCAATCCACCTCTATCGCGCTTACAATTCCGTATTCGGGTTCTATGAGTATCGTCATAGTACTTGAGCTTGATTACAATGTACATTCATGTACGCTTTTGCATGGCCCCTGCTGCTTTGCAAGTTAATAACCTATTTGACGTGGTTATAAAGGCTACAAATTCACATTGGTGGGGCTAGGCGTCCATCAGGAATCGGATTTGAGAACGGGTCACGCGTTGCCAGTGATAATGGAAAACGGATTACCGCGAACTCTCTAACTAAAGCTTGTGATCCGTTCGTGTAGGTTACGCTAACATCTCTTGACCCGGAATTTGCATCAAACCTATAGAGGTTTGATGCAAAACAGTAATAGTACTGTTGTACTACACTGCATCTTATCTGTACTTACTTAACATTTTTTGACTTGTTTTTTGGTTGAGTATTCTTACTGTTTTGGCGCTGAGGCTTTTCGGAGAGATTTTTTAATGAAATCTACGTTCACTGCAAATGAACCCGTTATAAAGATAAGATTAATATTCTTAATTTTCCTTTTATTAATAAACACGGAAGAAATATGAAATACAAAAAAATGAAAACTTTTTTAAGTAAAGTTAGAGTTTATTTAAAGTTGTTTATCAAAGAAAATGTTGTTTTATTTACACAAGTTCAAATAAACTGGCTTACTATCGTTGTTTAAATGTAAAAAAAAAACTTTTAGGTTTTATGTTTACCAAAACAAAAAGAAAACTATTATTTAATTTCATTAAAATTAAAAAAGAAAACTATACAGAAGGAAGAATAGTTGTGTATATTACTTCTTATTTTAAAGAGTCGATGACGTATCATGACGTATTTATGTTGAAAAGTACATATTATCCAGTATGTCAGTATTCTTTGTTTGCAATTCCACAATGTAAATTAGGTGGTAGAACTTACAATCGTAGAACCATAGACAAGTATGTGTTGTTTGCATAAAATTAGTATATTATACTAAGTTTATAGTTGTTTGTTGATTTACGTATTAGATGGTATTGTTGTATTGATTATGAATTTTGTGAGAAATCACAATATATACAATCAGTACATGAACATCACGAATAATAAAGCGAAATGCATTTTCCTCGTACACAAATTGGTTGACCACTTATAATTTGTTCATTACGTGGCCGTAACAATGAGATTTTAATATATAATGTTGAATGCATAATGCAGAAACATTAATAAATAATTAATAACTGTGCACGGGCGTAAATATTATATTTAGGAGGTTAGGGCAAAGTGAATTTTGGTGTGGTGTGTGGTGAGCATATATAGTACTAAATAATTAAAATTAATATTATACAGAGAAACGTTTTGTAGGTTTGTCTGTAATGGATAAACTCAAATAATACTTAACCGATCTTAAAAATTTATTCACCTAATAAAAGCCTAATTACCAGCTAGTAACTTTAAAAATAAACTTAAAAAATAGAAATCTCTACGAAATTGCAATAAATTAACCCAAGGTGTGAAAAATTTGGTTGTAATAGTTATTATCATATGGTGTGCACTCCGAAAACCATTGATGACACATAAAATAAAGTACTACGTGTTTATAGTACTCATCATTACCCACAAAAAGTCCGCAAAGCTATATGTCTAATAAGAATAACTATTATAGTTAAGTCACAATAAGCAATTTTGGTCCAAATTAGTCAATCAAAACACGAGTAGAATCGAAATAAGATTCGTATTATAACCAATGTTTATAAATTATGTAAATGTAAATTCGTCTTTAAATAAGAAAGAAAGAAAGAAATATATTTTATTTGTATCTTCTACAAGTTACACAAATAAACATACATATTAATCCAAAATCAAATAAGGTACCTACCTCAGCTATCGTCACAGATCGCTCTGCAACCCTGGTATTCTCACCCCAATTACAAAAGAACAGATGTTCTTATTATTTATATTATACTCTTAGATTAAATAATCTAAGAGTATATTATTATATATACTTGTACATATTATGTTAAATAATAATCATATAATATATACATTTTACTTTACATAAATGGGAACTCTTATTTAAAAGTTATGGCGGGAATAAAATTGTTAAAAGTAAAAAAAATGCTTCGGTGTGAGCAAACCGCCGTACAATACACCCGGGTTCTGAAAGGCTGATCGAAATATTGTTTAACTAATAGAGCTGTCACGTTAACAGTGATATCAAATCAGTTCGAGTTTTTGAAACGTTAATTGAAAAAAAAACTAACAACATTCGAATATGCGAATGGCATTTGGCATAAGATTTTACAGAAAAATATTGATAGCTCGGTTAACTGTTCCGATGATTAGTCAATTTTGGTGTTGGTCAGGTTTTCAGAAAGCAGGCGTCAGTGTATTAGTTAACTACGCATTTTAATAGTATGATGCGTAAATCCCTACGGGATCGTGTGAATTAGTTATTTCTGTTGTTCACGCGAACGATATGTTGTCACAAGTAGTTATGTGATACAACTTTCTACAGAACCTATTAGTACTCTTTTGACATTTAATAAAGAAAAACATTTGATTTGCGTGGAGAGGGTTCCGTACGATAAATATGTATCTACCAAAGGCCAAGGACGAACTTAAGATTGTAGTTAAAGAGCATGTTTTTATAATATACTAGCATCCCGCCCCGGCTTCGCACGGGTAGCAGAGACATCTTCAACAATCATCAACATATTTCAACCAATTTACAGAAAACAGACAGACATACAGACGCGGCGGGGGACTTTGTTGTAGTGATTCCAACTGCAAATGTAAGTTTGTATGTACATTAATGAGATATTTATGAGATGCAACTACCTTATTATGTATTCCTTTGAAGTTCTCCATACTCTATGACGTGTAAGAGTACAAAAAGTCGTCACAACACTTAACTGGTTCGAGAAAAAACTACAGTACATATACATGATCATCCCAAAAAAAGTATTGTTCTCGAGGACTAGTGAATTGATTGACAAATTATACAGTAACGCGAGCAAATCCGCAGGCAATAACTACTCATAGTAAAAAAATATATCACATAACTTCACGCTCACCGTTGAACAGACTTCAGCACTTCCAACTTAAGGATTTTAACTTTATCCAGAGCAAAGCTTTGTTTGAAATGTTAAGGTAAATCAAGCTGTTTTGTTTGCCATTTCTATAATAATGATAATAAAAAGTCAGCAATTTTCCAAATATGTGTATGTTTCATAGATTATTATAAAAAGAAAGTAGGAAGGATATAAAAAAAAATTTAATAAAAAAAAATTTTTTAGTAAACTGTTACAAAAGATGCTAACCAACTGTTGTATATAGAAAAGAAATTCCTGCATCGTACTTGCCATGATAATTACGCCCAGCCGGCAATTATTACAGCAAAAGCGATCATCTTAGACATTATGCTGCACACACTCTCACACACACACGTACTATGTGTAGTCATGGGGAGTCCGTTGCTGTAGAGTAAGCCGGTCTTGACAGTGGGCCGGTCTAATTCACTGTCAACTACGATTAATGAGATCAGGAAAAAGTCATATTAGTGTGAACTAAGACTTACACAGAACAGATATTAAGCATATTAAGCATAAATATGTGTATGAGTGGGCACATCAACAATTTATATGAAAGTATAAATCCAATGTAATATATAAGAGTTTATTTTTCCCCTTCAGATTATACCCGTTGTTCTATGCAAATAGTGAAGCGTAACGTTGTGTCGCATAATGGTATCATATTATATGCATTCAGCCACAACGTAGTGCAACACGCAACGCAGTATATTTTCCACTGACCACAGAACACTGCAGTAAAATAAAACGTAAATGAGTAACTTTCGCTTTACAATTTTACGATATGAATACGTGAATTCTTTGTACCCCCTTATAAGCAAATTTCGGACACAGAGGAGAGTGTTATTTTGAATACTTAAAGTTTATATGTAGAAGAAGTGCAGAAAGCTAAAATTTGTTGTTGTTGAAAAGTTGTGTTATAAATAAAAAAATATACAAAAAAGGCTACAAAAAGCTCCGTGGGTGTGGCATACGTGATGACCTATCACGGTATGGAAAGTCTATACAATGACAGTTCAAGTTATACCGGTCAAGGATGCAAAATAAAACATTTTTTTTTGACATTTCACTGGTCTGTTGGTCTAGTGTTTAGTAATCGTGACTGCTCCAGGTCAGTCTAGGATGGGTGACGATTCTTAACACATTGAGACCCCTCCGTGCCTCGGAGAGCACGTTAAACCGTCGGTCCCGGGTGTCATACAAACATCTGTGGCATTAGTTATGTGTAGTTGCGGCCCTAAAAAGTCCGACAACCTGGTCTAACTACAGAACTTTGATATCGCCTAGTACTTGGGGCGTGTAGGTCTGATGGCAGTCACTTCACGTAAAATATCAAGTTTCGATTTCGTACTTAGACTAGAAGCCGACCCCACCTTAGTTGGGAAAAAGGTACGGAGGAGGATGATGGTTGATTGGGAAGTGTAAACAATAGCTCAGCAGGTTAGGGTCGCATACCTGTATCTCGTACTGGCTGTCGCCGGAGAGTCCGATCCTCCTAACGTAAAATACAAGGTTCATAATATGAATGAAACCTCGTTAGTTGCTCGTTTAATACAGATGGTAAATGGTTGAATCAATTAGAATTTTTGAAGTGAAAATTTCTTTAGCGGCGTTGGGCACTTTTTGAGATAGGTAAAAATGTTAAACTCGCGTCAGAATTCAGGGTCACGTGGACCCTGATAGAAAATGTATGGAAAATGTGTCCGAATGTAATATGGTCACATGGACCCTGATCGAAAATGTATGGAAAATGTGTCCGAGTGTAATATATTTAAAAAAATATATTTTTATGATGAGATCGAAAATTCTTAAAACGGAGGTGAGTTTATAATATTTACATGTACAGCGTCAGAGAGACATGGAGAATGAGAGAGGAAATCTAGAGAGGGAGGGAGGGAGGAAGAGAATCTAGGGAGGGAGAGTGGGAGGGAGGGAGGGAGAGTGGGGAGAGTGGGAGGGAGAGAGTAGGGAATCTAGGGAGGAAGAGTGGAAAAGTGGGGGGCGTGGGGAGAGTGGGGAGAGTGGGGAGAGTGAGGAGAGTGGGGAGAGTGGGGAGAGTGGGGAGAGTGAGTGAGTGAGTGAGTGAGTAAGAGACGCTAATAATACATATATAGATAGATCCACTAAGGGGCGCTAATCTAAACATTGAGTTCTGTCAGCTCTTTATTAATTAATGTAACCAACCTGTTAATGTGACGTTTTAAGTTCGTCGTATCGTTTAAGTTTGCACTTCTGTCGGCAGTCCCATGACTGCCACTTTTTTTTTTACTTATATATTTTTTTACACTGACGGTTTCTGGCAAATTTTTTCAACTATCATTCATGCCAGACCTACCTTACAAAGTAAAGTTCCTAAAAGGTTACAGGATATGGATTATGAAGAGACCGAGAGGCTGTTATATAATCACAGTATATAATATAATCACACAGTTAAAATACATATATATTGCTCACTACACACATAAAAACACACACACACACGCGCACTCGTACACGCACACATAATCATACACATATAATCACACCGGAAAACCTATATTACAGTTCCCAATATTTAGAAAGTCTGCACAAAGATTAACATAATAAAATTGTCTGTAATAAAAATTGGAAGAAAATTAAATCATTTTCATTATAAGATAATAAGTAAGTACCTTACTTTATACATGTGTGTGTGTGATGTCAGCCTATTTATATAACCACTAGCAACCCGCCCCGACTTCGCATGGGTAGCAGAGACATCTTCAACAATAATCAACATATTTCAATCATTAACATAAAATCCTAACAAATTATACACCTAAACCTTCCTCATGAATCACTCTGTCTTAATAGATACTAATCACTAATGTGAAAATCACATGATAATCCGTTCAGTAGTTTTTTAATTTATCGCGAACAGACAAACAGACAGACGCGGCGGTGGACTTTGGTTTATAATGTGTAGTGAACGCAGAACGTAAAATTAGAGGGTTTTACATGTCAACTTTACAGCTTAACGATATTAGATATTTTAACAAACTACTGACTATTTCGACATAAACCACATTTATGTGCACTTTAGATATCGTTTACACCGAATTCAGTTATTAACTACATTGTATAATAATGATCATAACGACATTAAAATATTCAATAATGTGAACTGCTAATTGAAACTGCTTAGGTATTTATGACTTTGTGTGTAACACATAAACTACCTTTGTACCGTGTTAAAATCCTCCTAAGCACCATTTGGCCTCGTATTGATGAAACTATATCTGCCAGAAGGTGCCTAGAGTCTTCCTCTTGTTTTCTTCGTTCCCTATCTTTACAAGGCACCCCACATGATTGTAAATTTTAATAATTATTTGCATAAGGTAATGTATTTTGTTAATCTTTAAAAATACAACAACGATAACAATAAAAATAGCCTTGCAACTAATCTTCTTCGATTCCAATGTAACTGTGTGGTATAGTTTTTATCTTATATTGGCAAATTTTATGATCTAAAGCACAAAATAGTGCGGTTACAAGATAAAATTAAGACTATGTACCTGGGAGACCGAGATTTGCTCGGTAGCTTTTTGTAAAATCGTATTTACAGCAAATACAACTATGCAGTTGAACTTAAAATGCAAAACTGTATCTGTAAACAAAATTACATCAAAATCGTTGGAGCACATACATATATACATATGTACATACAAGAATTGCTCGTTTAAAAGTATTAGATTAGATTTAGCACGTTACAAAGCTCTTATAGGTTCAAAGTAAGACTTTGAAGAAGTTTTGAGATTTGTGTTGGACACGGGACTTGTAAAACACTATAAAACCGTTACAAGATTAACGTACAATGCTATAGATAGCTATTGGCAAAAGCGCATTGGTGACTTTTATAAGACCACTTTTTGCTAGGTGTCTAAAGGTTGTTGTTAAAAAAAACTGTAGCAAAAGATCGGTGGTTACCAATTGGGTAATTCAAAAAATATTTTAAGCCTCTGTTTTTGGGTAAATAAAGAAAAAAAATTGAAATCGGTCATAGGCTTCTTCGGAGGAATTTACTAAGCTCACCCTCTATTTATTCAATGGTTGATATTTTATTACTTAATTATGCCATATTCATTAGCCTTCCCCTTATTTGTCCTTGGCACTTTACTAGACAAACAACTTATTTGCTTACCCCAGGAGAACGGTAAACGTAGTCAATTAAGAATAATTACGTCCTTTGTATAATGGGCACAGCCGTTGTTTACTGGCGATAGCCAAATATATCTATCTACAGCTTTGTCAGCTTACTCTTCCCACTGGAATATTATTATCGTAAAAAAGGTACGCGTGTCCACAGTAACAGCTGTATCATGTGGTAAACACCCACAAGGGATTATGATTCTTGCAACACATATGTTAAAGTAGAAAATTCTGGGTTAGGTTTTGTAGTTTGTATATTTTGTTGCAGAAGACTGTACTAGATATCTAGAGTGGTCTCGCTACGCCACATTATGTTATAATTAGAAGAAATTGCGACGGTATTATAGTTGGAAAGCTAAGAGGATTCAAAATCTCCCTTGGTATAAGGAATGCGGTTAATACGAGCCTTGGAAGCATAAAGGAGAAATTATAAAGCTGAGCTTAAATTTGGAATCCGGGAGACCGGGAGGAGGGGCGCGTCTTAGTTACAAGATGTTGTGTCGAATTGCTTGACGTTTACCGTTAGGGAATTCCGCACAAAATAACTGTCATCGATGTTAGAATACCGCTTTTATCGTATTGAAGTTAATGCAAACTTAATATTTTTTTAGATTTTGAGAGCAATTAAGTTAAATAAGTATACTTTTAGTTATAATGTCCAAATGTTGAAAACTAACCATATAACCATATATTTAGAGTTGAGGCATTCTTGACACTATTTAAATTATTTAAAAATAAATATACAATGTATATTCATTTTTAAAATGTACATTAAGTAAATAAAACTCCTTAGACTATAACTGCACAAACGAAACATAGACATTTCAACATACTTATGTCTTTCGGTTGCTAATTGAAAAATCACGCTAATATGACAGTGACCTTCTTTTCGAAATTTTGAAACTATTAGTCACAATCATGGGCGACGGGAGGAGGGGTCCAAGGGGGTGTACTTGCGCCCACTTACCATGAAGAAAATACATACAAAACGTTTAAGATTGATTTTTGTATTAAAGTCACTATTTAAAAAAAACGTACAAGCAAATACATAATACCGACTGTAGTAAACGAACTACCTTCAGACTTGTTAACTTATGACGAAAAACCAGCTCATAAATATTTTAAAAAACTTTACCTATTCTTGTGTCCATTGTATACATAGCCTTTTGTCTGTTGCCATATTCGTTTATAATTTATAATTTGTTCTTACATTACTAATACAAAAAAATTTCATTAATGTAGGTATGTATGTGTAAATATCCTTGCGTCAATGAATAAGTATAGTGCATACATGCATGTCTGTTTGTCTGTTTGTTCCGGCTAATCTCCGGAACGGATGGAACGATTTCCACGGGACTTTCACTGGCAGATAGCTGGTATTTTTCAAAAATAATTAGGGTTCTGCGCAAAATATATATAATATGTCACACGCGTGCGACGCCGCGCGGGAACTGCTAGTAAAATACTGAAACAGTAGTTAGCATTTGACTAGCACAAATAGGTATTTAGGAACAATTAGGGAAATACATTTGATCGCACATTATAGTGAATAAACATTCGAGGCATGAGTTTTAACGGCTATTCTATTATTTGTTGTGCACATTGCTCGGCCAGCGCATAAATCGTATAATAGGAGGTAGTAGGCAAGCGAGTTGCCAAATAATTCACACGCAAAGTGCTGTAATGGGCTGCGGGAGGGCACATAAACAATAAAATGCTATAAAAATTCAGAGCGAAAGTGATTTTACCGTTACTCCAAACACGACGCCCAAAAGCTTTTTACAAACACATTATGTTAATAAACACCCTTTAATTTTGTATTGTAAGCTCTTTTTACAGGTCGCTTCGGCAATTTTAGGACCAATTGCTACCGACATGCAGGTGCTTGTATGTAAAATAAAAAATTAAAATGACTGGTCCTAACTGTAAGGGAACAGTCTCACAACCACTGATATATAATATGAAAATCACTAACTAACAGTAACTGCCAAGTTGTTCGTACCACTATTCGCACTCAAGACAACCTTCAGAACTTATTTCCACCCTTTTATAATTCCACTATTCGTTCATATTTATCAATCGACCAATAGCATTGCGTTACCGGTATAACCGGTCAAAATAATGTCTAGTAACTTATTCTTATTAAATAGTGAACTGTGTTATCATACTTATCATCTATTATAGTTTGTCATTATTTTTAATAAAATAAATAAGAGTTTTTGATGGGGCGAGGACATAACTCACATATTTGCGCTATATAAGAATCGAACGTACAACATTCTGTGCTTTCAGTGGTGATGTAACAGTACGCTACAGAATACACTCAAGCAAAACATAACTGTATTACTGGAAGATATTAAAAGACTTTTATCCTCCCTAGAAGTTAGTATTATAAACAAGACATTTGAAACCGACTCACCCTAATCAAAATCTTATATTATGGCACTTGGATAATGCAAAAGTACAGCAATATTTTTATACAATACGGCGTTCCAAAAGACTCCTTAGTACCACGCCTTTGTGTTCAAATTACGCACTTGAGTATAATTAACCCCTATTTTCACTAATTGGCAAACCGAACATATATGTATTATAATTTACTCTATTAAAATTCTAATAAAATAGGAGTTGCAAGAGATACTACAATTTTTTTTTTTTTTTATAAAGTTGTGGCGGCGTCGTGCGGTGTTCAGCGATAAGGCCCATGAACGAAAAGGGTGTATTGCTTTTTCAATGTCACTCACAGTCTATCATAGCATACAAGCTTATCTGTAGAGATCTTGCATGCTATATATCTATATAAATAGTTTATCCTCCGTTTATCTTTTATCGCCGAGTCGTAAAGCGAATAGACGCAATAAATAAATACGGACACTATTAACAAAAATATTACGGCGTTTCGGCTTCATGTTTACTGCGAATAATTGAAGACATGAATCCTTGTCTCTATGTCAGACTGTACTGTACCTGTAGTACAAATAAGCACCATAATAAGCACACATCACTCCTTGACCTTAATATCTTGCCTGATATGACAAACGGTTGACGTACGTTCCACCGACTCACGTTTATTACATTTGTAGATATGAATGTGACTATATGAATTATTTGTTTAACTTAATATAGGGACATACTCATTTATGTTACAATATAAACTATTTATGTACTATTCTTATTTTAATTTATCTCACACCGCCGGGTGCAATCCATTGCAAGTCAACGAGCGGCACTGCCATTCCGTCTAGAATAAGTCGAGTAACATTAGTAAGTTGTGAGTTGAACTTTTTTATTGATTTTGTTAAACTGATACCCTCCCAAAAACCATGAATTTGCAAGAGAAGGCTGTGGTATACCGATTTTTATTTCTATAACAAACTTTATATATCAGCCTCTTATTTGATATTAGCGATGGATTGTAGGTAAGTAGGGAGTGCTATTTTAGTAAGACATTAAGGATGTACAGCTGGCGCACTGTCAAAACATCACAAATGCAGTGAAGGTCTTTTGTGGGAGAAAAAAAAAGGTATAGATACTTTTAAAACTGCTCTTTGAGCTCTTTCTATCTTTATCAAGGTAGACTTGCACGTTCCGCCTCACACAGTGATACAGTAGCTTAAAATAGATTGGCATAGGCATTTTGTCTGCTTCTAATTGAGAGGTTGTTCTAATTGAGAGGTTGTTACCCGGAGGTGGTGCCCGCGCTTAGCGGGCAGGCGCTAGGGGGGGTCCGGATGTCTTAATAAAGCTGTTCCCGGATCCCTCCTACTTAAGGCGCAGTACGGCACACCGTGTGGTTTTAGTCGGTTCGATTCCGACACACCACCCCGCCGAAAACCCCGGCGGGGTGACGGCCCGAGGGGGTTTCCACACGCACAAAAAAAAAAAAAAAAAAAAAAAGGCATTTTGTCTGCTTGGTGACGTAGATTTGTAAGCTTCGGGTCTTTTATGAAAGATGGTCATCGTGATAATTAAAACTTAGCGTGCTATCGATAATCACTCCGAAATGTTTTACCTTAAAAGTCATTTCGAAATGATTACATGTATATGGCCAGACAGTCATGAGTGAGTTTAAATGGTATGGCTCCAGTGGTCGAAGGAATCGTTTTAATAGAAAAAATAATGTATTTAGTTTTCCCAACATTCAGTGTAAGGCCATCGTCTCTAAACTAGGACAATAGTCTATTGAATCCAATCTGTGTGAATGTATAAATCTCTTTCCATTTTTCACCGTGAAAAATTAAAGCTGTGTCATCAGCGAACGTTACGGTTGCCGTGTAGTAGTTGAAGGTTGCACAAGTCGTTGTTAAAGGAAAGAAAAAGAGTAGGGTCAATCACACTACCTTAAAGAACACCAAAGTCTATTGGTAAATCATCACTAGTTAATACACTAATCCCTACTCATTGTTGCCGGTTAGTAAAGTAGTCATGGATTAATCTGAGCTGAATATCTTAAATTCCCAACTTTTAGAGATCGGTTAGTAGGAGTGGGATTGAAATTGTGTCAAAAGCTTTTGCGAAATCTAGTAATATTGCTATTACTTTCTTCTTCTTATCAAGTTTAGAAACAATATGATCACTCAGCTCATGGACTGCATTAGTAGTAGAAGTATTAGCTCTAAATTCAAATATGGATCTCGATCCATAGTTGACCAATCGTTTGTTAGGTAATAAGTAGGTTGTTTAATAAGTAGTGAAGTAACAATATTGGTATAAGTTGTTTCGTAGATCGAATTTAAATATATATTTTTATAACATTGTCTAGTCCTTCATAGTTGATTTCTTTTAATATTAACTAGCAACCCGTCCCGGCTTCGCACGGGGTAGCAGAGACATTTTCAACAATCATCATCATATTTCAACCATTTTATACAAAACCTTAACAAATTATATACCTAAACCTTCCTCATGAATCGCTCTATCTATTGCTGAAAACCGTATGAAAACCCGTTCAGCAGTTTTTGAGTTTATCGCGAACAGACAGTCAGACAGACGCGGTGGGGGACTTTGGTTTATAATATGTAGTGATAGTTATTTGGTTCGACATAATATTCCATAATGAAGATATATTACATATTCGTGATCAAAAACTGATATTTCAGCGATTTAACAAAAGGCTGGGAGCTGGTAGGATGCTGTGGGAGGCTAGTAAGTTTAGGTATACTGATAAGTTAACGTCTCTATTACTTGCCATTATGTCCACATTGAAATCACCTAGAAGAATAATATTAGAGTGATTAATCTCTTAAGAAAGTCAATTAGCTGAATATTATTACGTCACGGGGGTCTGTATATCGCAAGTACAATTGTGTGAGGATATAATTGTCACAGGGACTTTAACAAGATTGTCTCTTAGTATACTATTTTATCCAGTATTTTGAGAGTAAGTAAAGATCTTAATTATTGTCGTAAATCGATGACCGGGTTGGAGTATTGTTAATGATGTATGGATACATTGGATACCATCACTAAATAGTAAAAGTGATACACTTGTGTACCATATTAGATGTTTTCCGAAAGAGTATTGTGAGAAAAGTAGCAAAATATTCGTGTTGCAGAAGTATAATATTACAGTATATAATATAGGTAATATTTAAACAGAAATAAAAACACACATACTACATAATTTATACACGGTAATTAGTTAGGAATGTATAAGTTCTGACATAACCATTTCGCCGAGTATTAGCTCGGGGGTGAGAGGGATAAAACTCTTTAAAGTAATGTGTAGACAGAGTCAATGTACATACATGTACTTAAGATACTAAAGCATTATAACAAACTTTGGCTTACTTAATTTTTTTCCAATATTTTTGTATTTTTTCGATACGACATGAATATGAAGTTGGGATAAAAATTATACCCCCGTTGACAATGAAGCATCTCCCCAAAGAGTTTTATCTATAAAATAAACAAAACTTGTACCCAAATTTCAAAATGTTCCTTGGAGCAGAACCTTATTAGGCGTTATCATGACATAAACGTGTTCTCGGAGGAGCAAAATCACATAAAAGTCTAAAAAAGTAAGCTGTCAATGAGTACTGGTACGAACTCTTCGCTGTTGAAATCTTTTTTGAGTAGAGTGCCACGCGTTCATCATGGTACCAGAAGAGGTTTGAACTCACAACCTCTCTTTTGCTGATCCTAGCCTTAGCAATTACGCTACCGCGTCATAAATACCGAACGAAATCGCAAAGACTTATTCCGTGGAATTACACATATACAAAGTATGAATAAATTAGCCTTAAGCATTATTTACAACATACATAGAATAATTATATTCCTAGCATTTAAGTTTTAGAGGACTCGTAATATGAAATCCCATGCGATGTAAGGGCCCAAATTTTTAGAGAGGAAAAAATTTAGATAAAGTACACAAGAGTTAGCTTTGCGTATTTGCACTGAAATGTTGACGCCCTTCTCGGGGATTATAAGGATTTACCGACCTTCTACAGAGAGTATTGCGGTAGAACAAAAGCAAGAATATTTTAATAAAAACTTTCGTGGTAGTCTTATATATTGTGTATTATGTAGTGAATATGTTGCCTGTATTTTGAAACTACGTACTTCTACATATGGATGACTTTAGAAGGTTATTTTTTATGTAGTTGGAAAATAATATCAGGATAGTTGTTGTATAGTTTCACCCTTGTTTTTTGTTTTTCGGGAGACATTGTTACTTTCGGCTAATGGTTTGTTAAAGAGTAAGTGACATGTGTTTCGGTTTACTGTATAGAATCGCGTCTACTTCTGATTTACACAGTACTACGTGCATAATTAGAAAAAAAAGCAGAAATGCCCACTGAATTTGTATTAGTTAGAACCGGTAACCGCGATCGCGCACAGAACTTTGAATGGCTCTCTTAACTCTGATGGGCAACAAGCAAGAAATATCTTTAAAAATTGACCCAGTTTGCTGCGTCAGATAATACGGTACGCTCGTGTGTCGTGATTTTTTCTCAAGCGGAGAGCGGGTCAAACCCTGCAGTTCGGCAGGGTTGAACACGAGGGTTTTTACAGGGATGTATCGGCTGCAGGACTACACTGCTTATTTGAAATCTATATTATTATGTAGATAGAAAAAAAATCCCCCTACTCAAAAATATCCCATTAAGGAATACATTTCTGACAATTCATAGAAATACATTGTTGTCTACAAATACGTACACCTTTCCTTGATGCATAAACAAATATTTCTTACAAAAAAGAAGAGCTATCTACATACCAAGTTTAATCGCAATCGGTTCAGTGGTTTTCGCGTGAAAGAGTAACAAACATCCATCCATCCATCCATTCATCCATCCAAACTTTCACATTTAAAATATTAGTGGGATAATCTTGTAAATTAATCATTAAATCAACAAACTTTTTCCCTAGCAAAATAGGAATTTATTGCGATTTCAGGGAGTTTGCGTGCTGTAACTATATTAACGACTGAAGGTAAATGCTTAAACGTCAAGTAGACGCTTTTGTATTTTATCTTTCCACCATCTATATTATTAACAATATAAGTAGTACTTTAGTGTTATATGAAAATATAATTCTACATTATGCTAAAATGGTGAACGTTACATTTAAATGTAAGCAGACTAATCCTCTCTGAAGTCTATTTAAATTCGTGTATCATAAACCGCAGTTTCAAAGAACACACCAGAGAGTTCAACAAGCTTAATATGCTAGTGAGACACTCCAAAAATTATTCTCATTAGCTTATCTACACCAAAATTTTGAATTTACTCTTATCTCTAATGGCAAGGCTAAACAGACAGCGCTCTACGGCGTAGCTATCTGCTACGGTGTAGCTATTCAGCTACGATGGAAGGTTAAAGCGCTACGTGCTTTTGTTGTGCGATAGATAGCGTTTTGGGATGAGAGTTTTACATTTATCAGGTAAGTGTGGCATGTATACATTGTTGAAACTGGTATTAATAGGTATCATTGTTAAGTGATATAATTCTATATTTTCTCTGTTTATGTGATTACTGCAGCCTTTTATTATTGAATCAGTGAATAAAAGTAGACTTTTGGGATTCGTTTCATTTGCTGTACTACTCGTATGTCAGAAAAATATATAAATATATCTACAGTACCAATCTCAATACAGTTGTGTAATTAGGAACGTTATATCCGACCAAACTCAGTAGCTACTTTAAAAATAACCACAGAATTTTCCAACATTATACCAACGAAAACCTTTCGACCCCAGTATTTACCAAATAACGATTATGTTAACCCTCCAGCTGCGTATTCTGCCACGTATTTGACCAGATTTTACGATACGTACTTGATCTGGAGTGCGGCCGTACCAGGCCGTACTTAGGGTGGAAATTGTAGGAAATAAACTAAGTTGTAAGTGAGGCAGTCGTTACCGATATATCTGCTCTGTTTAGTTGCACGTCCGTGAGTAATGTGTGCAACAGACGGATATCCCGGCTTTAAATGGGACGGACGGATTATTACAAGTTGAGTTCTGATACCGTATGTAAAGTTTTAAGACAATTTTGTATTTAAATTCAACGTTACTTTCCTTTTTTATTTTTTTTATAGAAAGGCTTGTTATAAACAGTTTTAGTGAGTTTGGGTCATTATTCAACAAAGGTTTTTTTTATTATGTTTTATGTAACTATAATAAACTTTTTGTTCTTGAAAATTTTGAGTTTTTATGTAGAATACTGTTTGGATTTAAATAAACAACTCGAACATCATTGACGCTTGTATAAAAATTTTATCTCGGAGGAGGTGGACAAAATAATGATTTGATTAAATATTGGAGAATAATATTAGTCTTTTGGACTATGCATACCGTCTTTACACTTAGTAGAGTTTAATTTAATGCGTTTTCTAGGAGAGGGGACAAGATTTGTAACGTGCGAGAGCCACTACTGATGTTGTGAAAGTATTTATAAGTATCGTTAAACAATTACTTTCTACCAAGATATATTTGTATACTTAGTTGTATAAAAAATATATTTAAAAGCCATACATATGCACAAGTATTTAATTTAATATAAGTAAAAAGATTCTATACTACATCATAACAGACTAGAGATTTATGTATTCGGTCCCGTGTATTCACATCACTAGTGCGGTGTAAAGCGATCGAATTTATTACGAGACTTGGTGCGTTTACGACGCGACATTACCGGGCTGATAGAGACGTGTGGTTACCAAACGTATTCTATTGTACGTGCCAACGATTTCTCATCGACAACCGACACATAGAAATTGTTTTAAATGCGATAGCATTATGAGGGCGGCATAAGGAAGAAAGAGGAGAGAAAATATTATCTGTCATTTAATGTTAAGTTAATAGAAGTAAGTAGGATTAAGACAAGTCTACAACGGTCCATACGTTTGTTTCAACGAGGAAAGTTTTAAATAATCGCATGGCATGCGATATGAGAAGGAGGTATAGTTTTCCTGGCAGAATAAAACCCTATTACGTCCATGTTGACTTGCTTGAATTAAGAGAAGAATTTGTTGTGATATTTGGGCGTAATACTGCACAAGAGCTTTTATAGCTGTAATATACAACTCAAGAAAACTTACGGCTTTGATAGAGAGATATTATTATATCCTGCTACTATTTTTCGCACTTGAAACACAGATTGAATAATATAATAATAAGTACCTTACTTAAGGATAACTACCGTCACAGTTGCAGCTTAATATTGTATATAACCTCAAATGTGTATAACTATTGTCGATCGGTAGTTACTGTGAAGTGTTATGAATGTTTTTCGTTCAATGTATCAGGTTCGCACGTCATACCGAACCTCGATGCACCTATTGAATGACGGTTAACTGAGTTTAATCATAAACTTATACACTGGCTTTCGGTCCAGCTAGCAATAATGACATAAATAAAAAATTATTAAAATGGAGAATAAGAAAAGTAAGAGACAGAAAATAAGAAATGTTAACTCACATTACATTTCTATTAAGTATTTGAAATAGCCTGTGAATTTGAACAATTCAATTCCAAGCCTTTTTATTCCTGTATATCCATTACTGAGTAATGGTCCTTAAGGCATAGTTGTCGTTTTACTTTGGACTTAAACTTGTTTAGACTTAATATTCGTATATTGTCTGGAATTTTATTATAAAATCGCACACCTTGACCTCGAAACGAATTGTTAATTTTTTGGAACAAGAGGTAGGTACAACAAGTTTATGTTTATTACGTGTGTGTGTAATAATGTAATCTATTCTTCACACCTCAATTTTCCACCCTTAGAGAAGGCATTTTTACTTCAATTTACGTATGTGACCAACCTTGAGTATAACTAATTCAGTTAATTTTTTTTATTACAATTGGTTCACAATTCTTCGGACAGTATCACTGACTTCAAGATATTGCAAAACATATACACAAAAATTCAGTGGAATAAAGAACTTTCTTGTTGCTGCAGTTTATTTAATTCTTAAAAATATTTTTCGTATTTTAATGAGTCAGTTTGTAATTTGTTTTATCTAAGTTGCAATAGCCTAGCATATTTTACAAAATATTGCTTTTTCCTATGCAGGGATGTTAACTGTTAAGAAGTTCTCCTGGTCACAACCCGTGCATTACTCATTATTGAGTAGTTGAGAAAAAGGATTTTCCAAATCTTCACGTCTTCAAATAATCGTGGAATCGACATAAAAAAAGATCTGACGAGCTGGGAACCTTCTCCTATTTGTGAAGTCGGTTATACGTGAACAGATTAAAACCTTTCCTTTAACAGATTTTAATTAACAACGTTACTTACTTTACTGAGTTATATTGAGTCACTGTAAATCTACAGCAAAAGGGTATTAGTTACCGAGTTCTTTCTAAAGCACGTTTCTCTCACGTGGTTTCTTGGAAAGCTAGATTTTATCTGTGCAACTCGCCACTTGCACGTCTCACTGTGCTAAAAAAAACCCTTTCCATTCAAACGTCCATTCCGCTTGAATGAGATATACTTGTTTGCAGTATACATATTCTACTTCAAAACGTGTTAAAAAAGGAATGGGATGAAGTTATTGCACATGGTGAAGTTGTGCCATTAATTTGCCATTGTGTTTGTTTTAGATAATATTTAGTAAACCAACTTAATGTAGTATTAAATATTTGGTTTATGATATAAAACAAAAGTTTATGAAACTCTCTGAAAGAATCTATTTAATTATGACTTCAGAGTTTTACGCCCGTTGGAGTTTTGTATAGTGTTCACACGGCGAGTGTTTCTTGCATTGAAAATCGCGCGTCGGATCAAAACACGCTTTAGCATGTGAACGACTTTAACAAAATTCGTGTTCTTGTCAACGTGAACGTGCGTTCAACGCCCTTTATCTGAACATGGCGTAAAAGTATTAGGATGGGTTAGTTTCATTCTATTTTGAATTAATTCTACGCCATTCCTTTCCTAACAAGTACGAGTATTTTGGAATTATTCTGCACTGTCCTCCCAATAGCACCGTTAAAACGGCACTTTCATTATCTTTTATTTTAGCCCAATTTACTTTGGATTGCTTGTATGGTTAACGAAATTGGGTAATTGCATTCTGCTTTTATTTGAACCTGAAATGGGCTTGTTCTAAATTGATATTTTAAAAGTAGTTTAGGCTGGTGATTATACAAACAAGTCATATTATGAAAATGAAACCAGTCTTCTACCTCTGATAACATAAGGATGGATAGTAAATATATGTATATTGTCAGAATATTTCAACTGAAAGTACGCATTTACAAAGTCTTACAATTCGATTTTTAATACGGAAATTCTGTTTTATTAAAAGTTGTAGATAAAGATAAAATATAAGTGTTTTTTAATACTTTTTGGTACTTATTATGCATATATATGCATAATAAGTATATATATATATTTATGTTTTAAAATATGCAATTACCACGCTTTATTTATTGCTTTGCCTATAAAAAGTAATAGAAACTAAGACATATAAATGCATGCAAATTATATGTATAGGTTAATGTATACATATAATGTGAATGCTTTTTATATGTAGACCATACAACGGTATACATCAACAGATTAACAAAGGTTTGACTAGAAATTATGACACTGAACGATCCAAGATCTTAAATTAAATAAAAGGATGTAGAACAAAAATAACTATGATAGAATGTTAATTAAAAATAAAAAAAAAATAAAATAAATGAAGAACAAAAGTGGCGATTATGCGAACGATTTCAATATTTTACGTTTAAGTTGTGGAACGAGTCGTGAAAAATATCCAACTGATCGAGCTTACCATTTAACCTATTGTATTTTTTACATGCGCGTACTTAGGGTGAATAAGGTGCGAGGATGAGTACAAGGTTAGTTTTCACTTTTGAGGTGCAGGTAGATTGGTTACAGGGTAACATCGTGGCTTGCGAGGAACTGCCAGCAATAATCGGTTGAATACGTCAGTGCAGTCGGTGTTATTATTAAAAATTTTGTGCAGGAAGAGCAAATCATATTGCTTACCTCTGTTTGAAAATACCGACATTTGGAAAAAACATTGTCATAGTCATATCTATTTACAAAAAGAATTAATTTTCACCAAAGTTCTATCTATCTCTTAGGGGAAAGAAGCTTTACGTATTTTTTACTTATGTTAACTAGTTTTTACAGATATTATTAATATATCTAGCTGATCAAATTCGTAATAGTTATAAAAAAATAGATTTAAGTAGAGTTTTTCATGCGTTTGTGCTTCATGTTAAGTCTGATTACCTAAACTTGTACCATGTTACTCGAAAGGCAGCTCCATATAAAACTCATTTGACTCGTACTTAGAACTATTTGTCATACAGTAGTTCTTTATATAAAACAGACCGGATAATAAGCCCATATAAAATCCATTCACACGTCATAATACCCTCTTATCGCATTTGGTGGCCCATTTTATTTTTTCTGTATCGTAAATCTCGAGATTATATCACATCTCTAACCTACTTAGGGGTATTCATCGTGTGTCGGATTTTGTTTGCGGTCGGCACTGGCACTCAGCGGCCGCTCGCGATAAAAGCCTCTTTGTGCACACCCTCTATACGGAGCTAGGGAATAACTCTTTCAATGCAAGATTGCGCCCCCTCCGGAAAATGGGTGGCGCGCGGATTTTGAATACACATACCATCTTAGTATGGGGATTAGGTTTTGTTTTAGATCTTTTTTTAAACTGAATTTGCTTTGTGAAGTTTGCTACGATATTTATTGAGGTTGGGTTTGAGTCAGTTTAACGAAGTCATATATTATGAATCTAAAAGAGTTTTTTTTTATTAAAATTCCAATTATTTTTTTGGTAGTTGGCATTTTGTACGCGTGCTCTAAAACGCACGTACATGCTAACGCGTGTTTTAGAGCGCGGGTCATCTGAATATGAAGGGTGTTGAAACTGATTTAACTGCACTGAAAAAAAAACCATAACCCAAAATAGTAGCACTGTGATATCGCTATTTGAAATCGGACGAATGTATTCATCTTCATTAAATTTATTCAAATGGATACACTGTTGTTTTATCAAAATCCATTTTTTTTAATAAAGTATTTCCTTTTTGAATATTTTTATGTCATCATAAGTTAGAGTCTAGTTTTTGTGTTACTGAACTACAATAGGGCCTTGACTAATAATGGAATATTTTTGGGTTTATTTATCGGAGTAGGAAGTGAATTAATGGGTTTTCTGTTGCAACAGTCTGTTGGAAACATTTATAGTAGCAACATATAGTATAGAACACAATCGAAACTGTGTGTGTTCTATTGATAAGTTGCTATTGATATTTTCAGCAGCATGTAGTAGAGAGGTGGCGGCTTGTGACGGGAATTCAGTCCTAATACAATTATGTCGCCGCGTGATTAATTCGCCACTGTTTATATTGTTATTAAAAATTACTAAAGTAGTATCTCAGAAAGTTTTTAAGCATTGCAAAAATAAATAACATAATAACAATTGCTATTGTAGGTACTATCTCTTTTTTATTCGTAAAAATTCTTTAAAAGAATAGTTCAAATTAATTTTAAAAAAATATTAAAAAATAGTTACTTATTTTTATTAGCTAAATTAACAGTTGTTTTTTTTAGCTATGTGTTTACCTTGAATGAAACTAATTAGACAACGGTTTCTGTCAATTGAAGTAACGAATAATGAAGAGTATGATCAAAAGATAGCACATACTGGTGACTGATTTTGGGATGGAGAACTATAAAAATTATCCATCCGAAAATCAATAAATAAATAAAAATTAAAACAATTAGAAAGCAAAATAATATAACCAACCAATAATAAATCCAGTAGAGAACGTCACTACTACTCTCTTTATAGATAGCTGTTTTGTCCGTAGCACTAGATATCCATATACATTATTATTAATTACAAACTGTAGTAAAACCAGTATCTAAATAACCGTGAGTACACATTGCTCCTTTGTTAGACACCGACAGTGCGCTATATCAAGAATCTAGTTGTATTAACAAGTAGTCTTCGACGACGCTCCTTTCACAGGTGCCTTATTATATTGAAACTCTACTCGAAATGTTATTTCCCGGAAAGATATTGAAAACAGCATTTGCAGTTTCATTTGAGTGTATTCACTTCGCGGTAGGAGTCGATAGAAATTCTATCGAGTTGGAAATCTTAAATAGAATGGACAGCGCAGTATTCAATAATTATATCAAGTAGGAAATTTATAAATAATCTAATAGAGAACTGCACAATATACAATAAATACATTATGGTGATTTTCAGAGGTTCTAATATTATGTTCTGTGAACTGAACGGCATGAGAAAGACGTTATATAATCACTTCAAAGTTGTCCATGCTTTAAAAGCCTTCTTTCCTTGCCTTCTAAAACCGATTAAAAATTACCCAAAACACTAACGTACGCCTTTCAAATCACCGTAGCAAAGAACTGCGTGGCCTACATTTCAACAAACGTTTAAGTCTAGAGCTTTGCATATATACACACAGCATGTGTTGTAGACACGTAACGTATGCGGGAATAGAAATGTAAAAGCTAGTGAAGTTCTAAAAATATTTAAAAGTACTGATTTTTTAACATTCATCTACAAAAAATAACTTTATTTCTCTCTATTTTAAAAATCTCTCGCATCGGGTTAAAGCTTTCAACCTCACTTCAAAATAAAAATCTGAGACTTTTGAAATTCCGAATTAGCTTCCAAAAACTAGGTGTGGTAGGGTTTCATACTATGATTTTACCGAGTAATTTTTGAAGAGAAGATAAACCCGTTGAGAGCAACCCACACAAAGTCAGGTTATTCTTTCTTGTATAAAAAGAATAACTGCAAACATACGCTAGCTGATGCCGCGAAGTGTCACCGGCTTATCACCAATTCTATCTTCCTCTTGGGGAGCTCGGAGGAATCCATCACCGTGACAATGTAATACTATAATAGTCATCTTCTGTAGTATAGAGGTAGTTTCCTGATCGGGTTCTTACATGTAAACTAAAAATCTGTCAAAGTAAAATATAGTATGTGAAGTTTGAAATCGTCTTTTTAGAACTGAAAATTATAGATCAACATCATCCCAACAATAGGAAGCTATGTCGAAAGTAAAACAAATAATACATCTATAAAATAAATAATAGGGTGTTGCAATAATATATGTCGATCTATAAACGCCCGTTTCCAACTAGTTGAGCCTTGTGAAAATAAATCGGGCAAACAAACTCACTGCCACTTTTTAAAATCGCCAGATGGACTACCTGTTGGCCTAGTGGTTAGTGACCCTTACTGCTATGCCGTAGGTCGTCGGGTTCGATTCCCACCTGAGTCTGGGTGTTCTTTGTGTCTGTTGTTTGTATGTTTGTAAAGTCCCCCGCGACACAGGAGTCATTCCTAATGCGGGAGTTGTCTTAAAAAGATAGTTTAACAATATTTAGGGAGATGTGAAACAGCACTGTTTTTTTTATTAAACAGTTACTTAATCAAATATCTAAAACAAAATAAGCCCAGTAAATAATTTTTACTTGCCTTTACCATTTTTCGGTTGTATTGTATACGGCGGACGTGAATTTGATATCCTTCAAAGGAACATCATTAACGTTAGTGTTGTTTGTCTCTGTCAATATTAATAAAGGGAAGTAATCGAATACTTGAATGCAGTACGAGAGAAATACAAGCGTAGGAAATTGATTAGAATTAAGGGATTCATTGGAAATGTTAATATTCATTTACTGTGTGTACAGTTGCTATACATCTTTAGCTTTATTTATGATTATTAAAATGAAAAAGTTGCGTTTGTCAGTAGATTTAAAAGAGTTTTGCTATGCTGATTAACTTTTATATTTATGTTATCCTTTTTTTATAATTAGTTTCTTTTTCTATGTATTTGTTATTTTTAAATATATTTCTGATAAAAGTACTATTTTGTAGTAAAAGGCAAAATGCATGAAGCTATGTTCTGTCATTGCATCGTCAGCCCGGTGGTAAAAGTGTGCGTTTATATTTGCGTGACACCGAAAGGTCCTACTTCGTTTTTTGGGTCATACAAATTGTAATTGTGTTTTTCTGTTACAGAATTCTTACTTCCTACTTTACACACGCTATCAGCACAGCGAGGTTATCCCTACTGATGACACAGGTCATCCACCTTGTGCTGACGATGTGAGACTAAAATATTCATACATGGTACATTGCGAGTGTAATACATCTCTGCCTTCCTCTTCGGGAATGATGTACACCTGTGAGAATATTAACTAGAAAAATAAAATAATGAAATAAAATGATAATTATTTTCTATTTTTAATGTGCTTCAGAGAGTTCAGAATATTGTTACACAGTTTTTTGGAATGCAATAGTAATGCAGTTTCAGGAAAACTAGTTCTGAATGCTATGCCTTTGTATATGCAAAGATAAGGTCGGGGAAAAAGTTTCATCGTATTTTATGTACAAATTCAAGTTTAAATTACATTTAATTATAATATATATATGTTTAAATATAGGTATATGTTTATATATAGGTATAAGTTGCATATAATATATATAGGTTGCATTTTCTTCGATAACTTGTTGCCATCTTGTAAGTACTGACATAATCCCGTTGTTGTAGTTTTGAATGTACTCTCTTGATATTAACCTAACACTAATCAAAAAATTTTGAAGAGGAGAGAGAACAGATGAAAATCTGAGGGTGCAAGGTCAGGACTATATGATAGATGCATTAACACTCCCCAACCAAGCTCTCTCAATTTTTACTGAGTGGCCAAAGATGCGTGTGGTCTGGCGTTATCATGATGAAAAAGCCACTCCTTTTCTGTTCCGATCGAAAGAGGAGAGAAATGTGACGAGATTTACAGCTTCGTTGCCGATGTTGCCTCCATAATACATACAACCAACGTGGAGAGATATAGTCAATAGTGTGGAACTGAGCAGTAACATGCGTGTGATCACGGAACCACTAATCAAGTTGAAGGGTGGCATCGACGCCTCCGAGATTTTGTATTCCACAAAAACCCAAACTATTTCTGTTTTATCATAAACTCAGAAAAGAAAGTCGATATCATGATAAATTAAACAATGCCTTATTGAGGAACCAAAGAAAACAGAAGAAATGCTAATATTACATTTGATCAAATGTCATAATAAATGTATTTTTAAGTTTTATTTCATTTTAAGCAAAATAAATAAATATTTTTTTTTAAGGAAGTACTGCAGTAAAAAAGTAAGTTGGGTACCTACCTAAAGATTAAACTTCTGATCAGCATTTCTTTTAAGTTTATTTACAAATAAGTTGGAGCTTCTTTCTTAATAAACATAATTTGCATTTCTTTATCTTTTTGTTCAATGTTGACTTTTTGGGAAGTGTATGTTTAGGGAATTGTTTTTTTGGGAAATAGACGTTTAGGGAAGTGTTGCTTATGAGTCAAAAGGGTCTCTTGCCGCCTTTAAAACGAAAAAAATGTCATAGCAATGCCGCTTGCCACCAACCTCATAAGGCAACTTACATAGAATTCAGTCGAAATAAAAAAAAAAAGATGACGATTTTTCCTCTCGGAGTAAATATAATAAGTTGCAACTCAGTCCCAAACCTTGGAACTGTGTCCGACTTACGGGTTGCCGCCTATATGGCACTATTCCTGTAACGCACAAGTTTGTCTATGTCTTTATAAAATGTTTGATCCTTATGTTTTGTCAATTATTTTCACTTCAACTCACTGAACAACTCCATTTAGGTATACGAGTATGTTAAAAAAATTACACTTTGGCATAACATTATTAAAAAAAACATTCTATCTATCTCCACGACCTATAACTAGTTTCAAAGGCACGAAACACGTCGTCGCTACATTTTTTCAGTGTTAAACTAGAAAGGTACTCAGTTAACCATAATGTATGCCGCGTGTAAACTCAAATGATAAATGTTAGATACGCGCCGGGCCACAGTGCGCGCTACATGGATCGGCTTTTAGCGCGACTGTCCACCTGTGCCCTTATTCTGAATACTCACGGCTGTACTTTACATTCAAACCGCGAAATTTACCCAAATGCTCATCATTCGATACTTCGACGCTAACTGAATTGTAATGGGATGTATCCTTATTTTGATTAGGCCAATTTAGTTCCTGTGCGATCGTCAATTTGCTTCGAATTATTCTGTTTCTCAAAAGATGCCACAAAATTAAGCTCATTGTGTGACAATATACGCAAATAATGCAGTATTTATTAGCTGGTGAATAATTTAGTTTCAATAATAATATAATTGGGTCAGTTAAATTTGAATTGATAGTATTTGAATGTAACTATGTATTTTAGTCTCGGTAGGTCGTTATAAACTTTTTCTGAAAACAAACACGGCTTAAATGGGTCTGAGGTAAGATATAGTGATATTCTGCTATATGTGTTGAGAGTTTGTGACTTTGATGGATTTCAATATTCCACGAAGTTTGTATTAACTTGCACTAGGGAATAATCGAATCGATGTGTAATAGAATTAATGGCTACGAAGTTTAACAAAACAAGGCACAATCAGCTGTGAATCACATAAATAATTGTTCCATAGGGGATCTAACTCACTGTAATCGACGAAGGTACAGTTGGTGTGCTGACAAAACCATTCTCTGAAATACTGTCAAGTTAATAGGTACTATATAATTATGTATGCGTACGGGCATTAACGCGAGCATGTAATAGGTATTACATACCTTTGAATTGCCTGATGTTTCGACCAGGTTGCACTAGCCGTGGTCACTGAGTATGTAATACCTACGTCATGACGAATTAATTCCCGTAACTATACGGTAAGTATAAAAGTTAGTAATAGGTACTATATTTTACAACACCTTTGATTTAATTGATTCGTACTAAAATAGTTCCCAAATACAATAAGCACGTTATAATAAATGAAAATGAAAAATGAAAATAATTTATTAAGACGCGAAGTTTTTTCGCTGGCGGCTCGCAGTCGGCGCGCTGTAAGCTCGCGGTCAACTCGCTTACAGCGCGGCAGCGCGCCGATTGCGAGTCGAGTTGTATGGTTGCAGCAAGCGCGCTTACTGCCCACCGTTGGCTTTTTCATATTGACATTATGAAATATTATATTATACGACCACGTTTTAGCAGTAAATTTAGAATAGTTAAATATAAATATCCGTAGCCCAATCATATTTAAAACGAAACAAATAAAGTGTTTTGTTAATGTAACACCGTTTTTGTTCATAAGAGTGAGCCGGTACACTAAAAAGTCTAAAATAAAATAAATAATAAAAAAAATCAAAAAGTCGTTTCTTTTTCATTTTTTATTAAATTATTTATTTTATTTATTTACTTACAAGTTTATTGTATTTTTGCTAGAAATTATCTTATTAGCTAGAGGTATTATAGACACTCACGTCTTAAACAGATTTGTATCAAGAGTTGGTTCAGTATACTGGTTTATGGTTTTAACCTGGAATCCCTCGATCGCAAATCTCAAACATAAAAATATTCTTTGTACGTAATGCTTCCATTAGGGGTTAAATATTTACATATTGGATAAAGTTCTTTAGTACGAGACCGCATTTCAAATATTATCCAAAAACAAATATTCCAGCGAAACACGCATTCCATTATTCAAAATGGTAAACGTGGTTGAACGGAGGTGTGAGTATACTAATGTTTTAAGCTATTCGCGGTGAACTAGCTTTGAATAAGCTCTAACTTTGTCTATGCCTTTATTTGTAAAGCGCTAACGCCTGCCACAGACGTTACTCGTACGGAATGAGATAGAATTTACTTCGTATAATTTTTGAATAAGATAACCATCATGCTATTGTTAATACAAATTATAATTTTGAAAAACTTATATTAAATACTGAATATTCCAGATTTATATTAATATTTATGAGTACTGCCTAAATCAAAGTACTTATTAGTATTGTTAAATTTCTCTTCAGTATGGGCAGATTATAGTTGGCAAAATGTGGGTACCCTTTTCTCTATCCAAATAAAATACTCCATCTCAAATTTTCTTTATTAAAGGCCATATTTGTCTCGGAAGAAAACTGTACATGCCAGGAACTAACGTGAGCTGCAAGTGCGTACATGTAGACAGCAGACTTAATTCGAATATTCAGGTTGACTCTGTAAAAACAAGAACTAGAAGACTAATTTATAATTTTAAATCCTTGCATGATGTGACCACCTATGAAAGACTGACTTAGATCTGTTTATCTTTCTCTCTGTCAATTAATTATCCAATATTGTATTCCGGTTTTGCAAAAACTATTTTTTTAGAGTTAGAGAGGGCACAAAGAGCAGTTCTCAAAGTTTTAAATCATAAACCCATAAGATATCCCACTGCGCAACTTTATAGTGATACTAAAGTTCTGACAGTGAGACAGCTTTTCGTTCTGAGGACGATATTAAAGATACACCAAGGTCCCCCCTTCCTCCAGATAAAAAATAACGTAGCAATCATCTAATTTGTCTCAGATTTCGTTGTAAAACTTCAGCCGCTAGAGACAGCAATACAGAAGTCTTGGCTGCAAACTTTATAACATCCTAACTAAAAGAAAACATCGCGAGTCTAAACAACTATATAACTATATAAAAATAGGGCTACTAGTTGATGACTTGATCTAGATTACGATAGTACCGTACCACTACTAAAACATTTAGAATGAAAAGAGTTAGCTACCTACCCTAATAAATTATACATTTTCATACTCTTATCCATCCACATACGCATCCGCTTCCTTACATACCCACATACTCACAATACACACACACACATCTACAATCACTCACTTGCACACCTAAAATATTTCAATAATAAATATCTCAAATTACTTTTTAAAATTAAAATCATATTATTATCAGATAAAAAACATTTATATGTTTATATGTTATAATCACTTCCCTCTATAATTAATATTGTATTAATTCACTATAGTGTCTATGGTTGCATTGTTTTGGCTGAGCACTGTCTCCCAAAATACAGGCTATAGCCTAGTTTGGTAATCAGTACTAGTAAGTATTGTGCGAATCCTAATAAATAAGTTTGACACATTGTACTATATTTTTGTGACAACAAAAACATTATTATTATTATAAATCCGTGGTATCACTCCGGTCGAGCTGGCACATCCGTGCCGAAACGCAAATAAAATTTCAACTTTTTTGTATTGTCAGATATGTCTGATTGATCATCATTTGAATTTTGAAGCTGTCACAATTTTAATGCAACATAAAAGGTACATTTTATTAAAAGTGCTGTAAATGAATATACTATTAGAAAAGACAACCCACTACAATAAATTTTTCATATACAAAAGAAAGCAGTCATAGGTAAATATTGCATATCGATAAAGAACCCCTAACAGTACAAAAACCAACCCGATTGTTGGGGAAATAGAATATTTAGGGTATTAGAATTCATACCTTTCAAATAGATATGTATGTATATAGGAGAGACCTTCCTTTACCTTTACACATACATCAAAATAAACCTATTACATGAGTATACAATATACCAGTATTAAAGTAACGTAGGTGCTCCTTGAGCTCAGTACATTTTATTTATTTTTAAACATTCCACCTCATTTTTTCATGTGGAAACATATTACCACATGAAATTGATAGAATAGAATTTAGTACTTTATAATAATAATAGAATAATTTCTGTAGGAGTGCACCTGAATAAAACAACACGGCTTCTCCGATCTCTCTCTCTCAGTGTCTAACAGCAGTTGTCACGTTGATAGTCCTTCGCCTCCTTAAAAAACCTTAAGACCTAACTCAATCCAAGCTTATTATGGATGTGAAGTTGAGTAAAATCGAATTACTTATATTCGTCGGACGGCTCTGGTATTAGCCGACGGGGAGTCCGACATCCGCGTTAATCCTTCAAGTATAAAACAACTAGCTTTTGTTCGAGGCATGGCTAGCGTTAAAGATATTTTTCCATCTTTCGGGAATAGTATGTTATATCTGTGAGAAAGATACCCTATGTTATTTGTTGTACCTCTGACAATGCAAAATTTCATGTTGATCGGTGAGTAGTTAAGGCATGAAAGGATAACAAACAAACTAGCATTCGCTTTATAATTTTAGTTAGGATATTGGGAGTACAAAAATAGTGGCAGTAAAACATCGTTCTAACTGTCACTTCCTTGAATACTCTCAAAAACCACACAATTGTGCTTATTATTTTCTAAGTTTATTTTAAAAGTATTTTTCACGTACCTCTTGGAACTGAATAAAAGTTTTTCGTCGATAAACCGTTCGTCCGTTCATGCTCTGATGCGGATTGTTAGTAATAGCACAGTGTTCACGTTGTCCATTTGAGCGGGACGCGTGACAATGACACTAGCGATCCTGTTGTCTTGTGCAACGAGCAACGTTGTTTAGTCTATTGTTGGCGCAACAAATGTCCAAGGTTGCATTGTGTGAAAATATCTACTTGTTTTTCCAAAGGTAATTGTTTATTTGGTCTCATTATTTCTATTTGATTTGTCATAATTGTCTATTTAAAATGTGCATCTGACTGCAACGCTTCTAAATTATGCCTAGAAACTTTCCTTAGCTATTTTTCTTACCTTCTAATTCTCGAATTGGCAAATTTAAGTTTGATATTTTTCTCATGGCTCCCGGCAAAGAGCGCTCGTACGAGCTACACGTATCTGTGAGTTGTAAATCTCTACAACACGTGCACCAATTCAAATATCTTAGGCACTTTGTGATCTAAGCCTTAAGAATCCAGTTGACATTTAACGGGAGGTCAGGACTATACTTGTTACATATACAAGGTGGTATAGTTTGGCGTATGAAGTATTACGTAAAATATTCATAATTATGGCCTGTCAACTATGTATACGTAGATACCACTAGATGCCCTACGTGTAAGTATAATATTAATACCTTGAAAATTCTATTTCTATTGAACGTAAAATTAAACTAATGATTGGTATGGTATTCATAGTCTAAAAACCGTGTTGCACATAGAACGGGTGCTGTAAAATTTCAATGCTGTGTGAGGTTGTTTTCTAAAAAACATGATTACTCATGGGCTAGTAAGGCCAGCATAGCTGAGATGTATGGAGTCGACTGGCACTACGCTTTTATTTTTCTGTGTCCGTGTATACGTACATAAAACGTAAGAAACAAAAATATGTGTGCAATTCACACACGGCAGAAGTGAAACTTCAGGAAAGGAGCCTTCGTCGAGAGAATGAGAAATTAAAGTAAAATCAACACAAATAATTTACTAATGTTAATAAATTTAATTTTAGATAATTTATATAAAAGTTATTGGTTAAATTAACACAAATATGTCAAATAATTAACATAAATTAATTAACCAACAAATTTTACACACAAAAATTACACCACGTTGACATTGACGCATTTTCTGGAGGAGCTACCGGTGCTTATATATGCATTCGCAACATCTATGGTGTCATTTGTGCATTACCAGGGTGGGCAAGCATTATCATGCTTTGGCGACCTTACTCTACTTTGTGTTACGTTAGATTTGCTGTTTAACCGTGGTCTTTTGTACGGTCGATTCCGGTAGTCCGTCCATTCAGGCAGTTTCAAACAGAAATCTGTTGTGTTGTAAATTAGTCTAGAACTTCCTTTGTTACTTGATTTCATAGTGACTCTCTTTTTACTTTTTTTTTATTTAGGTTTCAGTGTAAATTGGTACTTGCCTATTATTTTTAAATATTGACCTAAACAAATATTGAGAAAAAAACATAAACACACTTAGGGTTCAATATAGGTATTATATTGAACCTGAAGCAGATTACATCCGAAATATGTTTTTATGACTATTTTATGACATAGCTAATTATGCTAATTGCTCTGAGTATCCATATTGCGCAGGGATATACGACAAATATATACTGAAATACAAATACCATTCTAGAATGATATTTATATCACTACATATTATAAAACAAAGTCCCCCGCCGCGTCTGTCTGTCTGTCTGTCTGTTCGCGATAAACGGAAAAACTACTGAACGGATTTTCATGCGGTTTTCACCAATGGATAGAGTGATTCAAGAGGAAGGTTTATATGTAGTATACATGCATATTATTGCAGAGAAAAGTCGAGAAATTCAAAGATTTGTAATGTCGTAACAAACATATTTTGTGCGCTTACATTGCAAACGCTGGCTAAACCTTACGAGATAGATCAAATTAATGTACTACGGAATTGTATATCTTAAAAAGATCAATAAAAAAGTCCACGGTGGTATATGTTTATCACTTAAGGATAACCCACAGTAACCATTTTTATCTTTTACATATTACAAAAAATGATGGGTTATTTATCAAACTGTTTTAAACAATACACTATTATTCCTTATCCAGTTAAATACACTAGATACGTTGTGCATTTCATGTAGATCAAAATTGCCCTGTACTGAATATAATAAAAATGAATATCTTAGAAGGTACCTATCAGAGATTTAAAAAGCGGGGGCAGAGCGGCTGGCGGGCCGAACCGATTTTGATTATACTTTTTTGTTAGATAGGGTACCTCAAGGGTGGTCCCATGTCAAGGAAGTCAGAATCCGATGATGGGATCCTGATAAAATTGAGAGAAACCTGTTGTTTCTGTTTACTTTTCATAACTTTATGAGGTTTTTGCGTTTAGAATCATCATCATATCATGTAGCTGAGCTTATGATGAAAAAAAATCATATTATAAAAATCTTCACTACATATCACTACATATTATAAAACAAAGTCCCCTGCCGCGTCTGTCTTTCTGTTCGCGATAAACTGAAAAACTACTGAACGGATTTTCATGCGGTTTTCACTAATAGATAGAGTGATTCATGAGGAATGGTGATACAAATTATACACCTAAACCTGGTGTATAATTTGTACCCGTGCGAAGCCGGGGCGGGTTGCTAGTGTATAACATAATGTACTAGTAGCTACGAACGATCATTACTTAGGTATGAAAACAAAATACTTGCCTTATCTTGGTGAATATGTATTGTATAGTTAATACGTATAATTTTGAAACTGAAAGTATGGACTTGAAAATTTACTGATAAGGCTTAAAACTCCTAATTGAGAGAAGGCTGGCTGAACCATACGCATTGCCGAACAAATCCGGATATTCCATTAATCAGCTCGTTACTACATGACTGCTCAAAAAAGGAGTGTAATGTTTTACGGTTCATGTATGTGAGTTTATTTATGCCACTATAACTTCTAAATGTTTTAATAGATATGGTCGTCTATTGTTAGAATCCTTACATCATCCCAAGTGACAGTAGCTATTATTTAAAAAAAAATCAACATGGCGGCTGCGGCAGCGCCATTTTAGTTAGTTTTTTTGGCAGTTGGGGATTTAATTATTTTAATTAATAATTACTGAACCATATTTTCATGAATTCGAACGAAACTTGAACACACGGTAAAGATTTTTCAAAAGATTTTTTTTTGTTTTTAAGTTCATTTTTAAGGCGATTAACTCTTTATACATAACGATCCTAAAATATGACTAAACCTTGCTGTATGTAGCAAACTGTATAAGGGTAAATGAATAACGTTCTGTTTTGACATTGTTTGTAATCGAATCTGCAACGTGACATAACTAGTAAACCTAATCACTATAAAAGGCTCGCATAGAATTATGACAGGAAAAACATAGATTAACATCACGTCCCAAGGGTTCTAGCTAAAGGACTGCTCGGGAAATGAAGGTTGTCTGAAGGGCGGCGCCATTTCCGGCCGGTCCGGACGCGCTCTCGCTAAACAGGGAGCTCTATTATCGCGGCTCTGTCATCTGCGATGCGCTCTCCCGTCTCACTTCTATTGTGAACTCGCCTTTTGTCTGCGATGTACTCATGTCCCCGGTTCATGTGATGTAAACAGACGTTTCCGTATTCCTTGCAGTCCTGATCTTTGTGGTATGTTTGCGCTATTGAACAGAATCACTCGACCGTGTAATTGTTGCCACACAGCTACGAGAATTTAAACTTGAATCTGGAAGTAGTAATAACGCGTTGTTTATTGAGTGGAAGAATGGTGTTTAGCTTGAAGATAATGGTTTGCGAGTTCATGATTATGTTGTCCTTAAGCTTGATACAGATTACTTTGTTAATGAAATGATGTTGTGGGCGTCCGATATTATGTTAAGTCCTTAACTATAAAGTTGACGTTTTTTGATAATGGACAACATGAAGGTTTATATTTTTGATTGTACCTATAATTTCAAAACGGAATAAATTTTATAGAATACTTTTTTTTAAATAATTGTTCATGCCTTTTTCCCGCTGTTTCTATTTTCTTAGAGAACGCCAACAGAAGAATTCGATTTGAATCGATGGCGACGTTGATGTTCCCATTAGTGTTATGTATGTGGCAATATTTTTCTGTACTAAGGGGGTACTTTCTTTGTCAAGTAGCTTAAAGTAATCCTTTTAAATCTGACACAATATCAATAATAGTAAAAAATAACAATGTGTTAGCTAGCTACCTTTTACATCAAAGCCTGAACACTTTCTCTGCTTTTTAAGGATACTTGATGATTGTATGCCATAAAGTGATATAAAAGAGAATAATAGGATGAATTGGGCACAGCAGTGCTGAGCAGCGGTTTCAGATGGATACAAGTGCGGCTTATCTAAGCCGTGTGCCGAGCTTTTCCGAGCCACACCGAACCTTGCTTAACCGTACCGATATTAAGGATTTATGTATTGAGCTCAGATTTATTTTATACAAAAATAATGTACAAAACTTATTTAGGAACATATTTGGTCACTTTACCTCTATTTATATTTTTCTTTCCCGGATTTTAAACTCAAATTACGAGGCTCCTGAATAAAACCTCAAGTTTTTAGTATGCCTTTATGTTAAATGGACATTGAAAATATTGAAAATAACGTAAGTAAATTAACTTATTAAATAACCAGTCGAGTGATGTAATGATAAACTTCTAGTAATAATCACGTTGACGTAGTGAATTACTGTACAGTTCTGCAGCATATTTCAATATACATACAATTTTGATGTATCCTGAAATATGCTGCTTAAATATATTTAAAACAGACTTTATAGGTGATTATAAATAGGCGGCTGTTACTTCTTTAGGGTTTCTTTGATTGTACTCTCTTGGAGTGCTACGACGAGTTTTCATCCTTTCATAATTTCTAAATGTTTTTTTAAATTGTCGAAATACTCCCATGTCTAAAACTTACACTAAACGTTTAGGATCACGTCTTAGAGAAACTACAATAATTAAGCAATAGTTGCTGTCATTGAGGATTATTTATTTCAGAACTATTATCAGTATATGAAGGGCTCCTTCATATACTGATAATAGTTCTGAAATAAATTATAAATTTACAGGTAAAAAATATTGTATTGACAAATGAGGCACAATTTTTCTTTTTACTGTTGTATTTTGGCAATTGGCAAAACGGAACACTTGTTTATATATTAATAAGAGTATATTACCCGCAAGCTGTTTGAAAAATGGCCTCATAGCAGAGGAGATCCGGAAGCTATTCTTATACTTATGGAATCGAATAAATATTAATTACCGCAGAGCACTAAATGCGGTGGTGTGCAAAATAATATGATTACGGTCCGAGCCATGTAAACATACTCACACCAGAATTTTTATTCCTTTACTAATATTTCTTCACAAACATCTTTTATTTCTTTTTGTTTTTGTACAAAAAGTTACTATTATTGGCTTTAAATTTTTCTTTCAACGATATTCTAAAGCTTTTGTTCATTTTCGTAGTGGAGGTACTACCCACAACCCGAGGGTAAATTTTGATGTAGAGAATATAGCAAGTAACATCTTTGGAATCGTGTTCGATCTTATTCTACTGTCATCGGTTTCAAGTTTTTTTAATTTGGAAGAGAAACTAGGCAATCCGTGCCTAGTTAATCTAATAGAAAGAAAGAAGAAGAAAGAAAAATTTATTTGTTAGAATATAGTAAATTAGGTGTTACATTATGCTTATTAAGTTTCTTATATTCTACCATTTCTGGTGTACAAATCTTTCTGTTTTGCTTACATTATCATAATCTTATATCTACAATTATCTATTTATTTTACAAAATATTTTTATCATTAAGAAATTCGTCTATTGAGTAATAACATTTAATCAGTAAAAAATCAAATAATTTATGTATAAACGAATTTAAATTGAGGTCTTTAAAGCAGTTGGGTAATTTATTATAAATTCTAATGGACATGCAGAACAAATTTCGGGCATACATTTTAGTGCGTTCGTATGGGATATATAATTTATTAAGGTATCTACTATTTCTATTAGTTATTGCTATATTTTTCTCAAACAATCGTGGATTTTTATAAATAAATATACAAATCTCATAAATGTATAGACAGGGCAGTGGTAGAATTCTGTGTTCCTTAAACAGTGGAACGCAACTACCTGAGTATTCAGAACCACTTATTGCCCTCACACATTTCTTTTGTGCCCTAAATGCTCTTATTAAATCCACAGAATTACCCCATATGACTATTCCATAGCGCAGGACTGCGGAGACGTAACCGTGGTATGTGCAGAGAGTGGCGTTTCAAATCAAAAATAAAATAAAATATCTATTACAATTAACTTGTTTACGGAAATAAACAAAATATTTTTAAGCGACAGCCTAGGCGTAATATAAAATGAAAGTACTAGGATATGTTTTTTAGTTTGTAAATTGAACTTAGGCTCTGGTCCTTAATCAGTGCAAGTATTTTAGAAAACTTTCAATAATTTTCATTCCGATACAACAATCGTAAGTAGGTTAAAATTTACATATAATATTTGTTAACATAGTTAGTTATAACTGAAGCTAATATAATAATCATAGTGTAGTAAAACTATAAAAACACTATTTAATAAAGAACTGAATCTTCTTTTTTTTTAATAAAACTCCCGCATTAGGAATATTCCTGTGTCGCGGCGGGCTTCACCAACATTCAAACAACGGACACAAAGAACACCCAAACTCTGGACAACTATTTCTGGATCACACAAATATTTGTCCCATGTGGGATTCGAACCCACAACACTCGGTGCGGCGTAGTAACGAGGTGACCACTTAAGCCATTGCCCTCCGTGCAATCAAATTAAAAAACAATTCCACTATCTTCTAGTTTCACCATCAGCCCATAATTACCAAGCCCAATCTGTTGGACTCGTCAAAACCGATCGTATGAATCCAAACTCGAGGGGTTTATTAGTAGCTACTGAGGGGTTGCACTATTTACGTCCATCATCAGATCAGTTCCAAGATATCAAATTATAGTATTGTCATCCATACTACTTACACATACAAAGTTTCTTTTTGATTTTCAAAGTTTTGATGACAATTAGAAGTAGATTAAAATTGACTTCTAAGATTTTTGTTATACTTTGGGTTCGTGGTCCATATTGAACAGGAAAAACACTGTAATTGTGATTTTTAACTATTTTAATAATTAAAAAACTTCGGAGTTACAATTAGTGGTGTTACACTCACCATAGCCGGTGGAAGAGAGAGAGAGAGAGAGAGAGAGAGACATATCGATCTCTCGCAGTTCACATTGTTACTTAATCAGTCAGTCAGTTAGTACTGTGTGTGTGTACGTGTTCAGTTGGAAACACTACTTCACTTAGTTAGTCAGTTAGTACTGACTGAAGCTAATAAAGCGTGTTAAAAAAATCTTCATTCTCGTTAGTTAATGAGTAAGTAAAAATCTAAAACTAGTCTCAGTATAAGGAATAAAACAATGATTACTACAACTGATACACTAACAAAGTATTAACTAGCGTTCGATGCAGAATATTAACGTAGTTTGGAAAGTAGCTCGATAATTATCCTATTAGGTAGTTACTCCCACGAATAGTCTAGCTGCATAATGAAAACAAGAACTATTTTCATTAAAATAAAGAAACACTGAGAGTATGTTGTACTTAAAAGTCGTGTATTGTTTGAATAACTTCTTATTCAAACAATACGTCAATATTCAAATGATGCCAGACTGCGTCCATTCGTTGGCAACTACCAAGGATATTTAGTGATATGGCCGGTGGCTCTCTTTGTTCTACCAAAGCCGAGATTTGGGGAGACGAAGGACCAATGCTCAGGGTATTAACACCGGTATGAATTTAACGTTTCAATTCGAGGATTTAGAACAGTAAACACTCCACGAAATCTTGTTTGAGCAAAGTTTGTCTTGATATTGAGACCTGTCTACTTCAATTGTTATATTAGTGTTTTGTTACCTCATTTTGTTAGTGTGTTTTGCCACTTGCTTTTACATGAGCAATCAAGGATACTTGATCTAAAAGATTGGCATTTGATGTGTATACTACAAAGTAATATCTATATTTATAAAAGGTGTAATAAACAGAGTACTGAAAACTGAAATAATGGAATTAAATCATCATTCTGAGTTAAAAAAAAAATGTTTTAAACTGTTATTACAACTAGTAATCAGAATATGAAAAAAATCAATAAATACCACATACGGCCAAAAACTGGAATGCAATCAAACAAAAAACATTTAAACATTTCATGCAATCAGCAGTCTTGACTTGGAGTAAAGAAAGCCAGATGATAGTAAGCGCAGATATATTTGTATATAATATGTTAATCGCAGATATATGTTTGTTATGTTGGTTATATATGAGTAATCATTATCCAATTCGGGAACAACTTCAATCTTTATAAAAGAACAACACTTAACGTTATCGATATTACCTTATAATGATTTTAAATATACTCACAACTTTATAAATGTTAATATCTCCGATATACCACCAGCGTCTTAGTTCCGACCCTTGGCAGTTGAAAGTTAAGAGAGTGTGCTACACAGTGAGTTGCCGACAGTTGCAGCACTTGCACCGTTGAGTGGCTTAGACTGAACTCAACTGTACGGAATATTAGGATCTGTATCTTAGCAGTATTCTCTCTGTACTGTATTTGTTATGTAGAAGTTATAGTTGGAATTGATGGTGCTTGTTAAATGCATATAGAGCAGCTTGTTGCGTTCGTTTGTGGGTCATTAATACATAGTAGAAAACGCCTGGCGGTCGAATTTCGACCGTTTTGAATGTTTTGTACATACATTGTATATACTTTTGTACCATGACAGGTCAACATATATTTTGGACCCCTATTTTAATTTATCTTGGTTTTTAACATATGTTTGGAGTTTACTCCTTAAGAATCAATTTTCATATAAGGCGCCCGGTATGAAAAAAATATAAAGAGTAAAATACAGTGTGAAGTGATGAGAGAGAGAGAGAGAGAGAGAGGGAGCCTCCAGTAAATTGTAAACTCCAGTCGTGCGTCGGAGCTGACACACATTTTTTTTTTTAATTTATAGCACATATTCTTAAAACACTTTAGTTTTCTGCACTTCTTCTACATATAAACATTAAATATTCCAATTTTCACATTCCTGTGTTTGTCTGCGATGAACTTCTAAAATCAATTTTAATTAACTTTTCCACACTGTGCAGTTTGGTCCAACTTGAGAGAAAGGATAGCTTTTATCTCAATTTATAGCCACAATATTTTTGAAGTGATAACTTCTTTAAGCACGTTGGGTACTTTTGGTATGGGGAAAAAGCACTGAACTCGAGTGCCCATCACGTTTAGATATATGTATACAGATGCGTGTGTGTTTTCACTTCTGGCGTGCAGTCGCACGACTGATACTTTTTTTTTTTGCAAAATTACTTAACCACAGCAACACGTGGCCGGATAGCTAGTCTATATCTATACATACAAATAAATAAAATTGGAGTGTCTGTTTGTAATATTAAAATAACGGTACATATACCAAAACAAAATTTTCACAATTTTTGTCTGTCTGTCTGTCTGTTTTTTCGGCTAATCTCCGGAACGTGTGGATCAATTTCCACGGGACTCTCACTGGCAGATAGCTGGTGTTATCAGGAGTAACTTAAGCTACTTTTATTTTGGAAAAATAATTAGGTTTCCGCGCAAAATATTTAAATATGTACACACGAGCGAAGCCACGCGGGAACTGCTAGTATTATATAAAATTTACGTATTGCAGAATACACTTAATTCTGGAATACGTAAATTTTATGTACATTATTATGGCCGGATACCTATCCGGCCACGTGTTGTTGTGGTAACTAATGTGAGTTCATTATTATCCCAATAACTTACTTACTTTTTGGTTTCAGTAATCAATACATACTCGTAGTTTATGACCGATTATATACCCGATGTTACCATTATAGGCTCACGCATAAGATTATGTTAACACAGAGGGACAGGGAGGACAGGACTGTCCCGTAAATGAATTACTTATTCGATTTGGAATGTTAACTTCCATCTAGCAGCAGCGAGCAACTATCTTAACAGCTTTTTCATCGTTTTAAGTTGCGAATCCACACTATTAAAACAAAACTAAAGAAAGGATTTGAATAACAACTATACCCCAAGTATAATTTAACATTTCTGTAATGTGTAAAATACACAAATGTAGTAATGAACACAGGTTTTTCATATTTTTACCGATCTTCGTTTTCATTCATATCAAGTTAAATGTAACTAAGTTTCATGTTTGTAGTGTAGATGGATAAATCTGCAATCTCTCAATGGCAATTCCTATGCCATAACAATTACAATAAGATGGTTGTCTCTGCGGGTCACGTCTTGTACAACATAAAGTTTAAGTGACGTATGTTACAGCTGCACCTGTCACTATATGTAAATCCATGAACTGAAATTCCTTTATTGACTCGCCTCGGCGTGAACGGTGATAAAATATTCACCTACATTTATGTGTACTCTGTATAGTTTGTTCCTAGCAAGACACTCTCTAACTATCAAAATGTCTAAAAAGTGAAGCGTCACTCAGATCCTTACCGATCAGTCTTGACTAGTACTTCCTGAAGTATTAAACTACAAACTACTTAGTAATATGTTGTATATTACAAAGTTGCAAAAGTGGAACTTCGAATTTACATGGAACATGATTGCTGGCTGGCTGGCTGGAACTTGGAAACTGCTTCCATACTGAAAGAACATAAGTATAACTCGGTTGCAGAGAATTTAGTGACGAGCGTTCACAGTTACGATGCGAAGTGTTGTACAATCTTTTCTAACTTATTTACTTTTTCACAAACGTTATTTCAAAAGTAGGTGCAAGTAATCATTTTTTATTGTGTGTATATTTTAACCTTAACCTTACAGAATCACTATCGTCCGTTTTCTATCACTGTCTATTTCCATTTATATCACGTATTGATACCCTACGAGAGGCGATATTTATAGATTATAATATTAATTGAAAGGCTCATAGGTTGCCCATGCAAATCTTTATACATAAAAAAAATGAAATGCTGTTCGGTGGTGAGCGTATCACTTGCCGCTGAACCGTTTTAGGTACTTTTTATTTCAAAATGTTCGTATAATCCAAATTAGATATGTAACATAAAGTAAAATTGGAAAGTTTGGCCTGAAAATGGTATAATTTAGGAAGGTTTTCCCTGAATTTACCTATTTCGTCAAGATATAAAAAATATTCATACCTTAAGTTATAAAGTAACTAATGAAATTTAGAACACCATTTATGGTTTCTTTAAGCATTTTTTTAAAAGGTCAATATTAAATATAAACATGATCATTTTTAAATTGGCCTAAGCTCAGTGGCGTGGGTAGGTACCAGTCCTAATTACAAAGTTTTGGGTTTGGCTTTCGATCCCTAAAATGGAGTTATTAAGCTGTTTTGACCGAAAGTTAATGAAGTGTTACGACTCTTGATTTTAATTATTGATTATGTTTGTGGTTTGTCGAGTTTAGTTCAGTATTTAGTAAAATATAAAGTTTATTAGAATTAAATCAGTAGCCAGGTTGTGACGCATGACAATCGTTGGCTCTAAAACTAAGTAATACTAAAACATAATTTAAATTTTAATTCCTAACAGTATGTAGCACAAAAATTCACTAAAATTAAATAATCCCTTTATATATACTTGTACTAGCTCATATTAAAAAGGTGGCAAACAAGCACATTCATTTTTTATTATATTAATTTTAAATGAAGTAATTAATTACCTTATTGTAATAGTATTTATGAGGCTTTAATATTGTTTAACTTTTAGGCTGTGTAATTGTGAAGCAGGATTTATGAAAAAAAATATCTAAGCTAAGAAATGATAATAATCTTGTTTTTCAATGACTTGTTTAGTTATGTCATTCAATATGCCTATAATCATTTTGTACGGTTTAGATAATTCGATAAAAATCTCATGAATTAAAATCTCTCTAGCTGTTTAGATACTTCGAGGGTATAAAACAAGCCACGTACATTATATCGAAACACTCTTAAGTAAAAAACAACACTTTTTATCGTCTCGCAGACAGGTAAGAATGTTTTTTCATAGATGGTAAATGTTTCTTTAAGCTGTATCCCTTAGTATAGATTTTCTAAAGAAAACCTATATCGAGGGAGAGCTTAAGGAACTATTAAACGATCGCGTACGGCAGTAAAATCATGAACCAAGATACAAAAAAATAAATGTGGGTAGCTTAATTTTTGTTACTGTAAATAAAAAGAATCACGGTTTTTATGTTTCAAGCTATATTTATTATGATAATAGATGTTCCAAGTGACTTCGTCCGAGTAGAATGTCTTCTTTAGAAACTTCCTTCCTAATTTCAACCCCTTGAAGTTTGCCTATGTCCTTTTCGAAGGTTCTGTCTATTTCTGTAACAAAATTCATCTAAATTGTTTAAACAGTTTAGGTGTCAAAGCGTAACGTAACTCGTAACTCTGTATAGTACAGATAAATGGGCAGAGTTAGTAGATAGAATTAAACATTTTAGTAGGAATAGATTGTATGACTCACGTAGGCAAATGTATTGATTACGTACACAATACTGTTTTAAACAAAGCAGTGTAGAGCGCATAGTAATTAATAAATGAAAGCTTATGACTACCTGTGAATTTCGGATGGTATCGGGGCAAACCAAATAAATGAAAATATACGAGTTCTCGTTAGTGTTGGTGTTGCGTTCCAAGTTGGTTTCTGAACTGGTTGTATAAATGTGATTTAGACATTTATACTAAGGCAGATGTTCTACTAGTATTTCTATTGGAACTTTAAATAATAATAAGTAATATTTATTCAGCATCATACACTTATGTTAACGGGAATGCCCTCGATTACGTATCTAAAAGGTAAGTATCGTCGTTATCTAAGTCGTCGTCATCGTATTTAAAAGGTATTACATGAGTCAGCATGTGACCACGGCTAGTGCAACCTAGTGGAAACTTCAGGCAAATCAAAGATATGTAATACCTTTTAAATACATGATCGCGTTAATTCTCGTTAACATAATTATTTTGCCATGAAACGCGAAAGTTTAAAAGTTGGTACAGCATCATATACGCAGTACTTTTATATAATTTTAGCTACCAATATTGATATTATCTGATCGTATAATACAAGGGTTAATAATCAAGTGGAAATGAGTTAGTCTCGGTTAAAAGAAAATTATTGAGACTTCACGATGCTATAACTACTCAAACGACGAACGACTCGACGAACTCTATAACTTTTTCTGACGATTTATATAATTTGTGAACGATCATTGGTCTAATTTTTATGTTTATTTCATTGTTATTAGGGTCTTACTGTCAAAGAGTTTACGTCTATAATAACTGTATACGTATTACGTTTTTTTTTTTTTATTCCATAGCCAACTTTTGCCTGTGACTTCGCTAACGTTAAAGTTATTTTTCTATCTATTTAATACTTTTTTTCTAGATGAAAGGTATTCCATGTCCCTTACTGTACCCCTGACAACTTGTGTACAAATTTCATAATGATCGGATGAGTAGTTAAGGCGTGAAAGCGTTACAAACAAACTCACTTTCGCATTTATAATTGTTTAGTTGGGATGTCGGCTGCCACCATGTACTAATCCTAAAAATATTATAAACGTGAAAGTTTGTGAGGATGTATGAATGTTTGTTGCTCTTTCACGCAAAAACTACTGAACCGATTGCGATGAAACTTGGTATGTAGATAGTTGGTATTTGTATCCTGATATTCCCAGGGCATCGGGACTTACGCGGGTGAGACCGCGGGGCGCAGCTAGTATGACATACGTAAACAAACTGCACACTGTTATATACTTGATATTGGTAGTATGAGCGTAAACAATGAATGTTTCATGTTATTTAATATAATGCTTTTTGCGATTCCATAACAACTTTAACAACTTTTTATACGGCGTAAAACCGTTTTATGCCCGTCACTCAAATATACTCATCAGATTTAGTACCTAATCAGGTATTACTAGTGCAAAACATACATCTATACTAATATTATAAAGCTGAAGAGTTTGTTTGTTTGGTTGAACGCGCTAATCTCAGGAAAAACTGGTACGAATTGAAAAATTCTTTTAGTGTTGGACAGCATATTTATAGAGGAAGGTTATAGGTTATTTAACATCGAGCTACCACCAATACGAACGGAACATCAATGAAAAATGTTGCAAAAACGGGGAAAATTTACAAACGCATACGAAGTTGCGCGGGTCAGCTAATAAAGAATAAAGAAAACGAATACTTACTCGTTAACAGTGTGTATGGCGGAGACCATTCGTGCTGGAGTTAAGTATAACATTTCACAGTAAAATTTTAGACTTCTGATAAATACCACGAGTGTTTATAAAAATAATTATTGTTAGGTACTATAACATTCCAAATTACATAGACAAAGCAGGCGAAAGTAAGAAATTATTAATTGAAAACAAAGTTACGTCTTTTGTAAAAGTTTGATCAATAATTTTATTTCAAGTTTATTTTTAGTGGACCGAGGGTAAATTACGTCGCTCAAGTACACAGTAGCCGCTCGACTCCCAGCTGCTTACGGACTTAAGAATAACGATACTACAGTTGTGTCGTGAAAACTTTTGCATAAACCTGCACTTAGCGTCGGCGACGGCCAACTTGATCGTTAAATAATAAACTTTAATGGACTTTTGGTCACTTTAGTTTACTGTTATTGTTTTTTTTCTGGTATATGAAGGGACGAAAGCTTTTGAAAATTTCATAGCATTTTACGTGAGTAACGAGGAAAAGTTATAATAAGGATGGTTTGAGTTTTAAAGGACGATACACCAGCTGAGAATTTATTTCCAGAAAACATCTTCACTGAGAGTATTTTATCTTAAAAACTGGGTAATCATGAGAAGGGAAACATGACCTACATTTTCTCAAAAGTTACATGTCTACCAATATAATAATGAGCTAAGCCGCTGTGGGTGCAGTAATCATTCACCTTAGTATGTATTAGATGTGTAAATAGGGACTTAATCGCGATAACATTTAGAAGGTACAATATCTCTGTTGGTTACCTGACGTTTAAACAGAGTTGCATCGATCGTGGTCACGGGTGGACTAAGTTTAAAAACAATGGCCCTGGTATGATCCCTATTTGGGGACCGTTTCTTCTAATACATCGTCGCAGTCGTAGAAAAACGGCGGATTTGATGTTTTGCCGATTTTTGTTCTTGACATAAGCCTTTTTAAATTTTTTAGAGCTCATACACACAGTAAGATTTTCGGATTCAATTAACAGAAACAGCCGTTTTCAAAATATTACGTAAGTAGTACGTACGTTGCTAAAAATCAAATCGTCATTTTTCTACGACGATGACCAAATATATGTAGTACTAGCTTGAGCCATTCCGTGTTTGGTTTTTATGTGTTCTACCAATAGAGTATATATATAAAGTCAAATAGCATGTTTAATCACAAAATCTCTTAAAAAAATTTAAATTAAAAGTAAAGTACAAAGCTTTACTTTTAAATTAATTTAAATGTTTTTAAGACAGTAGTTTTAAGACATTAGTTTATTTATTTATAAGTATATTATATTGGGGTAGTTAATAGTACGACTACGAGACTACACTATGATGAAGCAATAACAACAAGACAAATTCCGCTCCTTCCCAAAATCATTAATTAAGAATTCGTCCAAATAAAAGCTATTATGGATTCTACAACGAAATATACGATGATTGTTGATTTCGCTGTTATCATTGAAACTGATCACATTGTAGTATTTAAATTGTTGTATTATCAATAGCAATCACAATATTACTGTCAATATGTTATTCCCGAATGAATAATGCTTGCAAATGCTTACTATTTATTCCGCATTAACGGTGTAACAGTGCAATTCTGGAATGCGATACTGAAACAGTCTGCAAATACGTTTGTCTATTACGCGTTCACCTATATTACATTGAGCTAACAAACAGGGTTGCATGCAAAAGCCGAATTATGGGATACATCGTATGCGCTATACGTATGTGTATTCGAGCTCGCATTATGCGTTTGTGTAGTTACCATCACAATACAAGAATAATGTGAATTGTGATTGTGTGAAGCGATTTGTATGCAGCGTTATATAGCGTTTCGTTTGTTTTCTTAGCAGTAGGTTCTGAAATATGATGGATTATCTTGACAATATACCTTATGATGATAAGAATAATATGCTTAAAAGCAACAAATATCTTCAATACTTATGATATGATACGATACGATGACTATGCGCATACCGTAATGGTTAAGGTGGTCGCTTTACCATTGAACCGCCCCGAGTGTTGTGGATTCGTTTTCCACTGGGGATAAAATGTTTAGTGATCCACAAATCATCCACTGATAATCCAAACGTGATACGAACTGATATGTCCAGATTTAGGATTCTTATGTTATTTAGTGCCATGTTATTTAAAATAATATACTTTTAGTTTACTTTATTGGAATTAAGTAAAAATAAAAATAGTGTAGATATGTAAACTATGAAACAATTATTGCGTTTAGTTACGTGATTTTAAATGCGAACGAGTATGTGCCTACCTTTCTTTTGAGTCATTTACTTTAATACATTGTCAAGATTCATGGTTCAACTATCGTATTCTATTGTAAATGAGTGCATACATGTTTTCACGAATGCTACTGATTTCAAACTGGCCAGTGACAAGAAGTTTTTGGTTCTATGTTTAAATTCATATTGATGGAACCAATTCTTAATACAAACATTTTACAAATTACATAAGTTTCTGTAATAGCTACTTACAGAAATAAGAAGGGAAAACGTTTAAGCTGTCTCTTAGATTTCGCTAGATAACAAACAAGAGACACACAGTGACTATACAGTTATTTAAGATTCAAGGGATTCACTAAGTTCCATTCGAGGACGTGACCATAAATTTTTTATTAAGATTCTATCCATCAATATAATGATAAAGCAAAATTATTTGTGCTTCTCACCATGCCAATGAGAAACTTTTGTGCCCCTATTGAAAGTAGATCAGTATGTACCGTTGTTCGCTGACTCAGCCAAGAGAGAATTCAGTGTCTACTCGCAGCAAAAGCGCTTACAATTCCCTGAATATTACCGCCAAATTGAACCTCCTTTAACCTCGATCTCTTTCAGTTCGGTGAATGGTAAGTTTTATTTTTCATGCATACATATTAGCATATTAATCATTTTACTTATATGATATAGAATGAACAGCGAACGGCACAGCAACTAATACTAGAATTATAATTAAAAAATATTTCTTATTTCGGTATTTGGAACCACAAAAGTTAGTGTACTAATCGACTTTTTACTGTGTGCAGTCGTACCCAGTACGCGAGCATGGGATGCTGTTGGCGCGCAAACGTGACAGCATTGAAGTGCACCGCTTACGCATAACCGCAGCAAAGCCGTCCACCGTAGCTTCGGCAAACATGCCTGTGGCACTACAAAATTGAGGCAACAATCAGCACCCTAAATGCGTTATTATATTGGACGCGTAGGTCATTGTATGCCCCCTGCGTATAGTTATAGCATAACGGTTGCTATAACTATACGCAGGGGGCATACAATGACCTGCGCTATTAAAACCAATACAATAAGCCTTTCTAATTTTGACAGTTAATCATGAAAATATAAAAGCGATCTCCGAACGCACGTGCGTCAATTGTATTAGATGCGTATCGGCCGCTTATCTTTTTAAAGGGATTACAGACTAATCATTTTTAGTCGGTGAAAGATCGCTTTCAGTCCTAACTCCTTTAGCTAGACTTTTTGTTCGTCTGAATATAACAAACAATCCATTATTTTCGGGCTAAAATTTAACTAATGAGTACTAAAAGTATAATTTATTATTATTGAATCTAAATATTTTTAGTACGAGTCAAAAAGAAATTTAATACAGCTAAAAAATCTTTTTTCACGTTAAGCTACGATTGAAAGACGCTAATATCAAATAACTGAAATTTTAAATTTGAAAAATGTGTTTATATATACCGTGGTGGTTATCGTATTTCGAAAAATATTAATTTTAATGTTCTGCTCTATTCAGGAGTTCAAAAACTTGACTTGTCAAATTTGTCATCATAAACCCATTCGTACATATTATGTTAACCATACTTGTGATTACCTTTATGGTACTGGGGGGGACAATTCGTTCGCCTCGGCTCCTTTTATATAATACAATTGACAACTTGATGACATAAATTACTATTCCTCGAGCAATGTTATTAAATTTCCCATAAGTATTGCTTTTGTCTTCACTACATGTTATAAAACAAAGTCCTCAGCCACGTCTGTTTGTCTGTTCGCGATAAACTCAATAACTACTAAACGGATTTTCATACAATTTTCACCAATAAACGGAGTGTTAGGTGGTAAAGGTTTAGGTGTATATTTCATTAAGGTTTTGTGTGAAATGGCTGAAATATGACGATGATTGTTAAAGATCTTGGAAAGAATCAATATGTGCTTTGCTACCCGTGTGAAGCCGGGGCGGGTTGCTAGTATTAAATAAGTAAGTCAATAAGTAGTTATGTAGATTACCTTACTCATTTCTGTCCATGATCTATGCAACACCCAACAATTACCAGAGAGTGCAAAATTATCTGCAGCCTCCATAAAAGCTTTAGCCTGATGCTGCCTGGACTACCCCTTATCCTGGCTAAAACAGGCTTGAAACGGTGGCGCGTCGAATTACTCCTCCACGGTGTGACGGTTCAGAGACTTCCAGAAGTTTTCACGGACTTCCGTCGTTAAGTTAAGTTAAGTTAAGTTAAGTTATACACTTGCTGCAGTAGATACACCTGTGTCAGAAAACCATTTGATTTTAGTCGGTTGTCTTCCGATGTAACACTTTAGCGATAGCCTCGATAGGGGGATGACCCGATAAGTTATTCAACCGACGAAAAGCAAAAAAAAAACCGGCCAAGTGCGAGTCGGACTCGTGCACCCCGGGGGTTCCGTAAAATATTGTTATTATATGATGTAACTAAAAATTTACGGTTTCCGCAATTTTTCCTTTATCTGCGCTATAAGACGTTGCTTCGTACTAAATTTCAAGATTCTGAGTTCACGGGAAGTACCCTGTAGATTTTGATTCCCTTTGATATTAAAAGCAAAGAAATATAGTATAGATATATTATTTTTAATATGTACAAAATATGATGTTCATAGAATAGGTGTTGCATCATTAACTTCATCACAAACAATATTCATAGTTGAGAAACTAAAAAAACACGCTTTAATGCCGATCCGAATTAAAAAGTAAAAATAATTCCACTAGTCACCTCCTGGCGTCATCATCAGACCATCGTTACCAAGCTCAATCTGTAGGACTCGTCAAATCGAATCATATGAATCTAAACTCGAGGGACATAGTAGCCTCTGAAGAGTTCCACTATCCACCTCCTGACTCCATCATCAGATCAGCTTCAAGATGCCAAATTATATCATTAGTCAAGTAGTAAATGTATAGCTTGGAAGAGCCATGTTTCGGTACGTATGGGCCGGCTCGATTGGAGTGATACCACGGCCTCACATAAAACCGGCAGTGAAGCAATGTTTGCTCTCCTTTTCGCCTAGTGAGTGGGGTTACCGGAGGCCCTAACCCTTCTCTCTCCCCCTTCTCCCTCCCTCACTCCCTCTCCCCCTCTTCCCCCTTCTCCTACTCCCACCTTAAAGACCGGCAACGCACTTGTGACTCTCGAGTTGCAGGTGCCCATGGGCGGCGGTAGTCACTTACCATCAGGTGACCCGTCTGCTCGTTTGCCCCCTATATCATAAAAAAAAGGTTTCATTTCGATACGAAAATTTGTAATTGTAAGTTAAAGTTGACTTTCAAGATTTGATTACGTAGTTATAAGTGAGATTAATAACAGCGTCTAAAAATACGCTTCCATCTGTTTTGCTAAATGAACCAAAAAAAGTATAACTTTATAAATGTTATATTTTATTTTAAAATAAAAAGTCTTCCTTAAGCCTTAGATACCAAATACCTGCAAATATTCAAATGTAAAATCTGAAAACATTGAATTCATTATTATAATGAGAAATGAAAGCTTTCAATATTGAACATGGTAAATATGGGAGATATTATCGTACTCGTACGGTCGGCGTTATCAGTACTATGAGAGCTGTAAATACGGATAAAGCATTAGGAGGATTAATGTTCCACTTTTGAACTTTGTCCATTCATTCTAAAGTAAATAGATTTCTTCTATATATAATCATATGTCGGAAATCGTATAGAATAATCTTTGTAAACCATCAAATGTTATGAAATAACGTATGTGAGAATTGAAATACTTGTTTAAGTAAACTTTATTTGAAGCATTGTATTCTCAGTCTTATAGGGAGATTATCAGACTCCTTCTTCCTTAAACAAAGGAACTAAAATTGAATATAAGTTGTTGACCGAATGCTGTTAAGTACAATTGTTTTAGATAAAACTGAAAACTGACTTGAATTGGTGTGAAAATAAACATTATTATTTTCATGTATTATGTAACCAAAACTCTTCTAATATAAGAACATAACGCATAATTCACAATCCGTGATCCGTTCCTTCGTATCTATACTAATATTATAAACCTGAAGAGTTTGTTTGTCTGGTTGAACGCGCTAATCTCAGGAACTACTGGTTCGACTTGAAAAATTCTTTTAGTGTTGGATAGCCCATTTATAAAGGCTATAGGCTCTATAACATCACGCTACAACTAATAGGAGCGGAGCATCAATGAAAATTGTCGCAAAAACGGGGAAAATTTACAAAGTTTTGCTGGTCCGTCTACCCATTTTTGTCAAATATTCACTTAAACAAACATGTCTTAAATAAGATGCATAAGGTAAGACTTTAGTGTTGTTAGATGTTGTTGACTAATGATCATTCACTCTAATTTAGACTAAAACATAGACTACAACCTATAAAGATGTATTTCGAAAGTTCACTGGTTTAACGTTAACAACTTGCTTCTTAATGAAGAGGACTATACGTATACAGTTCACTACTACAAACGTGATATAGGTGAAAACAACTATAATGGTAAAAAAAGACGAGTCGGAACACATGGATAAATTATCAGTATATTCGTGAACTGACTGATATTGATACAGATAGATTAGTTTAGTTATTTCCCTAGCACGGTACGTATGGTATTCTACTGTGAGCGAATGCCACCGATATTTAATCTATCTTCATGCTGCAGAAGAAGGTTATCCGTTTCAATTTGTAACTAAGGCAATCGTTATTCACTGAGGTTGAAATTTAAAGAAAAAAGATAATGTATTTATGAAAACTTGTTTTCTCTTCATAAAAATAAGGATCACTTCTGTGAAATAAGTGATGTACCTATGTACACTCTTTTAACACACACACACACAATAAACATAATTTTGTTGTACCTGCCCCTAGGCTCCGAAAGACGTTTCGAGGTCAATGTGTGCGATTGACATGTTTCGTTTTATAATAAAATCCCAGATACTATGTTAAGTCTAAACAAATTTAAGTCCACAGTAAAACGACAACTATGCCTTAAGGGCTATTGCTATTACTTGAGATTGAATTGTTTTATAGATTCACAGGTTATTTCAAATATTTAATACAAATGAAATGTAAGATAATAAGTATGTTTCTTATTTTCCGTCTTTTATGTTTTTCTTTTCTACCTTTTCAAATTATTTTTTTCTTAGTTTTCAGTTTCTTCATGTTTTTCGATTTAATTTAATTTATTTACTTTTAATCCTAATAAAAAATAGCGCAACAAACAACAAAACAGTGCTGTAAAACAAATTTACTAAATATTAAATAAATAAAAATATAACGATTTGGTAATTTCAAAGAGTGGGCGTGAGTTTGTTTGCCCGACTTCTTGTGATAAGGCTCAATCATTTCGAAACAGGCGGTTACACTATAGATCGACACAGGCAGATACGATATTATTTGTTAAACATTATTTTAATGATTTTACTTTTGACAAAGCAACCTATTCTTGCGGTGACATTGCGTGTGTTTTTAAATGAAGGACGATTTAAAATAACCGTTGAGCAATTTTATGAAATAATGATATTGAATTTGAAATTTGAGACACAGTGTCTTAAATTTTATTATTTCATAAAAATGCTGATTGGTTATTGTGTTTTTACTCTAACCCAGCCAGTACTGGGTTAGAGTAAAAACACAAAAACCAACTCCCTAAAAAAAGTGATAATTAAATTACAAAAATCTCATAATATATTTAAGACACAAATACTTGTATGTTCCTATCTGTATACTATCTGTGACAACTGTTGGTGAACCTTAATTAAATAAATAAATAATATTTGACTAACGTAAAAGACTTAATATATAGGTATTATAGGTATTATCTAGGTAATCTTTCGTTGAAATTGAGTCCGATAAATTTATGCGTACCGGCGACAGGGTTGATCGCTGTGTCTCCGAACACTTTTAATAGAATTAATCTATTTTAGCAAAAGATTTGTTAGCTCTCGTTTATACTCAAGTAACTTAATACGTTATACGAGACAGTTTGCTGAAGGATTGTTACAGTAATTATCAAAAGCTATTGAGGATATTTAGTTGACTTAACTACACAGGAGTAAGGAGTTATACTAGACGCTTGATGTTTTTATGATCTTTAAAGTTATAGAATTACTAAGTGTAAAATCATTATAGAAGAGAAAGAAAATATATTGATTTGATCGTAACTACTAAATACAGATTTTTACTTTCTTTTTTCGTATATTACAAAAGTCATTAATCAACATCGTTTAAAAAATCTGTGCACTATACATAAACGGCAATCACCCTAAAGTTACTCGTAAGGAAGATATCTCTCTTCTGCAACTTGTCTGCATATTTGATAATAGACAAGGGGTCTTATGCACATGAATATTTGAAGGTGATATATTATTTGTTTTCCAACCTTTTAGTCCAGTGATTAAGGCGAGGCGTGGGATGGCGGACGGGTGACACGGTACCGCTTATAGAAAAGAGTTAGATGTAGTTCACCAGGTTAAAAACTGTACTAAGGGATACATTTAAGAATTAAAAGATCGCCACTAAAATAACGACTCAAAATATTATTTTATTATAAAATAAAAAAAAAATTTGAGTCGTTATTTTTTAGCTTTTCCATTCCTTTCGTCTTTCTTCGGTTTAATTTTTAGTTACAAAGTTTTTATTTTGATGTGACTAAAGTATAATAATTAATAGTTACTCAACTACTTAAAAAATTTACTTACCTACTTGCTCAGTATATATTAAAATTACCTATTTTAACTATTCATTGTTATTTCTTATAAATATTTAAACATCAATCTTTTATTAGGTTTAAAGTTCTCATTAGGATTGAAAAAAAAGAAGTGCCCAAACTGGAGTTACTGTAAACCGTTGAGAAGATCTCTCGACTGGCTTCCGTCGACGTCTTCAGATCAACAATAAGTCCCCGTAATCTTGTAGTGCCATTAGAACTACATAAGTGTGCCAAGTTTTAACAAAATCGGTGCACAGATGAAAACTTAGTGGGTGAACAATCATTCATTCAACATTTTTCTATCTTTTGGGTTAATTTATTTAGCATTGTAACGAAATTGAATTTTAATTTTCATTAGCTAGGTTTTTATAAAACAAAACAGCAAACAGTAAAAACAAGCTTACAATATTTTGTCAGTGGTTGTACTAAATGGCGCGTTAACATTTACAACCAGGTTGCAACGCTGGAGTACTTTGGTCCAATAATAACCGCTACGAGTGAATTTAAATGCACTGCTCACTGTCCGTTTGCAATTAAATGTTTCCATTTGAATGGTGCACAGGAATAAGACAAACATTTGAAAGGCTTTGAAAATGTAGGAGAGAAAGTCCTTTATATTCTTGTGAGCGTCAGAATAACTAGACCAAGAGAGATTTTGAAAGTTTGAGCAGTCCCAAATTTTTGTTTCTTTTAAATACTATTACTAAATAGTACATAAAAGAAACAAAAAATTTTGACTGCTCAGGTACTAACCTGACAACAACTAATTTTTATCTCATAAAAAAGGGACAAATATCACGAGATAAGTGGTCAGTTATTCTGATGTCAGAATGTCTGGACCACGTCAGTTTCACCTATGGAGTTATAGGCGTTACAACTAGCTCATCTTGTCTTTAAGATTTAGTACCTAATACGTACCTACATACGATTTTTTTTCAGATTTTTACGATACACTATAAAAAGTTATACCTAGAAGAAGTTTGACTACACAGTCAAGTCAGCGATTTATTGTTCACCTTGCTTTTTACTCACGCAGTGCCTTTGTGGGTTCAATCTCCACTTTGTGCGATTCATAAATGATTGTTTTGTGTCTGGCTGTAATTTGTATCCGTGAATATTGTTTGTAAAATCCCCTGCCACATAGGGATAATTTCCCAAAGTAGGAATCGTTATAAAAAAAGGATTTTATGCGCTATGGCGACTTCCACGTACAGGCGAAACTACGTAGTTGATTAGTAGCAATATAATTTCACAACGTCCACCATTGGGTTACGGTCCGCCAGACATGATCACCTTAGCTTGGTCGGAGGATCCTCCCTTAGTTTGGATTGACATGACACCCGTCCCTCCACATCCTGAAAACCTAAAAATCCATAATGCGACATATTATTCTTATTGTCACTGTTTTTTTTATGGAATAGGGGCAAACGAGCAGACGGGTCACCTGATGGTGAATGACTACCGCCGCCATTGCTTCACTGCCGGTTTTCTGTTAGGCCGTAGTAGCACTCCGGTGGAGCCGGCCCATACGAGCCGAATCATGGCTCTCAAACGATAATCAATAATTAAATATTTTTTTGTAAATAAATAACATTGTGACTCTATTTGACATGTCGTCGTAACATTGCCATTTAGACCCTCTAAGGTAATGTGGTTTGTAGTGTCCTTGGGGATTGGAGGTGGCACAAATTTCATTAAAGACAAAAGGCTGTACTCTATTACTTTTAATGTTATCGTTAATAGAAATTACTACATTAGAATTAAATTCAAAAGTAGCAATAATTTTAAAGGGGGCTAGACGAAAAAATTAAAACCAAAAGTTGTAACGACACTTTTTGCTATAGTAAAAGAAATAAAATTTTATTACAATTCCTTCACTAATTAATCGAAAGGAACTTCGTTCCATCCGGGTGTCCCTTGACACCTCTCATTTTTTTTTGTACAAAGTTTAACTTTTTTATGGTATATCGTAAAAATCTATAAAAATATATGTAGAGGCACGTATTAGGTACTAAATCTAGACGAAAAGATAAATTAGTTATAACGCCTACAACTAGGTGAAACTGCCGTGGTCCAGCCAGTTTGACGTCAGAATGGCTTGCCTCTTATATCGTGATAATTGTTCGTTTTTTATGAGGTACGAATTACTTGTTGTCAGGAACTAAATAGTACAAGAAACTTGGTAAAAGCTTCAAAATCTCTCTTGGTCCTGTCATCCTAATACTCAGAATATTCTTTGCTTAAAATATTTCATCTATAAACGGACCTATTAAATAAAGTAGGAGACACTGGGACTAGTTTTGGTGGTGGTTTATTTGATTCACTTAAAGTGAATTAAAATTATTTTTAACCGACTTCAAAAAAGGAGGTTCTATGTTCCACTGCATATATTTTTTTATGCATGTTCACCGATTACTCAAAGACGCCTAGCCCGTTTTGGAAAATTCGTCTTTTGTTTGAAAGGGTATACTTTCCAGGTGGTCCCATGGTCATCAGGTAAGGATCTGATGATGGGATCCTGGAGAAATCGAGGGAATTCTTCAAATTTCATAGGCACACTTGAAGCAATTTGGATATTTTGAGGCGCATTGAAGTCGGTGACACTTTTTTAAAGGATAATTATTGAATTCACACTGCTTGTTTTTAAGCTTTTGGATTAGACAGAAAACTACATTAAGTCTGAACCAGGTCTATATTAGAACCATATCTATTATTATTAGTATTAATAAAATTTTCATAATATGATATAGCATTGAATACTTTAAAAGAAACGTTGGTGAGAATGAAAGAATATGCATGAACTCAAAATGTAGGTATAACAAAAGGAAGTGTGGTATTAAAAACATTTTTAGGCGTAAGTAAACTGTTGCGACTATAGATGGGTCAGGAATCAGAGCAAACCAGAAGTCATATTTCAGAACTACAGTTCTAAAGACTTGAAAAAAACGTTGACTTCTACTATTTGATATTAAAGATATACTACAAAAAATAAAATACTACCATATAACGAAAACGTTAATAAACTGCAATTTTTATGGCTGCCTGTACAGATTCCCTTTACCTGAATTGAGGAGAGATTTTACTGCTTTTTTATATTAGATAGGTTATGTCATCAGATTGTTTCTTTAAAAATTTAAGTAACCGTATTAACTCAAAGTGTGGCAACATGGCTAATGAAAGATTCATTATGTAAGCATATTGAGGTCTGTTGTTTTAAAAAAATTTCACGTCTAACAACATAACGGGCTAAACTAGCTAAACATTTCAAAGTCATTCGCGGGGGATGGGTACTGATTATAGATTGAGAATGTATGCTACACATTAATTCTTTGTTAGAATTGATGTATGTGGTTCTAGCATGTTTGCACTATGGCTGCAAAGTATTTGACCTTTTTAGAGTAAATCACTACTATGATTTTTCAAATATTCATTTATTTATTTAAAACTTTATGCACATTTGTACAAAGGTGGACTTAATGCCTAGGGTATTCTCTACCAGTCAACCTAAAGTACATTTGAAATTATTCATAATACAAACTAATATTTACATTACTTACATGTTCAAATTTCTAAATATCATTACGACATAATACACACATACACACAGTTTCAACATATGAACGTAAGACAATCGGTGTGGAAGAAGGTAGTGTCTAACCTGCTCATCATTTGTTTGCTCCCTATGACGATTGCCTGGCATTTATTAGGATTTACTGATAAGCCGAATCTTGTCGACCAGGATCTTATAAATTCTAAATCCTTATTGACCTTATTAATGGCTTGCGATATATCTTCCACCCTGGCCTGTGTATAAAGCTGCAAGTCATCGGCATATAGGTGATACGTACACTGAAGGTCGTGAGTTATCAGATTAATAAATAATGAAAATAATAAAGGAGATAATATACCGCCTTGAGGGACGCCGGTTCAGAGATCACTCCAACTTGATGACAAGTCATCAACACGAACGCACTGCTAACGTCCCTGAAGATAAGTGGACAACCATTCCAGTGCTTCTGAGGAGATCATAAAATGTGAAAGAATGGATAGTAGGACCTCGTGACTAACGGTATTGAAGGCATTCAAAAAGTCAACCATGACTAACACAGTAACTTTAGTGTTTTCAATGCCGATGTCAACCATATTTATAAAGGACATAATATGACAAGAAAGATCAGAAGCTCCCTTTACATTTAGTACCAACTTTGGTACACTTAAGCATACGAGAAAAGAACTAAGTAATCAAATCCTCTTCTATTTATCAAGGGTATTTTATTATTCTACATGGTGCTCAGTCTGGTGCTTAAGTCAGTACTTGGCCCTTTAGTCTCTACTAGCTGCACTCTAAATGTGTCTGCGCGTTGCACTTAATTCCGGTATTCTGTAACGTAGTGGTACTTTTCATGATAGGCAGCCTACCTTTAAAAGCTTTGCCCTATCTCTGAAATATATTGACACAACTTCGTTGACAATCAATTAATATTAGAAACATACTGTACAACAATTAAATAATCTTCGTACATTTTGTCCAGTCAGCACCAATACGGTAACAGTAAACATGTTGATTGCGAACACTCGATTGCTGGAATAGCGTGATGACATAACATTTTAATTGTATTAAAACCGAGCTGGAATCAGCAAAATGTAATTTATGACATTGTTAATCTGATTTTGATTGTCATCAGGGGCATCGAAATGAACTTCATCATTATTTTTGACTGTAAAAAATTCTAAATAAACCTATTACAAAACGACTATCAAAGTAAAACAGATACTTATCTCGAGTTTAGTTTTCTATAAAACGTTTCTATAAATAGTTTTCTAAAAAATGAAATCAAAATTAAATTTCTCACTGACTGTGTTTATTTTCTAAATCAAAAACCAGAAATCTCGATGTTTGTAGTGCATAACATACATCGAGATTTCTGGTTTATAGCAAATGTGTATTTTAGTTGTCTACAGGTTGATTACATACTTTTTGTGTAGTCACGGCAATCAATTCGGTCATTACATCCTCATAAATGTTGTTTGTTGAATACCTACTTTGTACTAATAGTTCAACTGTCATTGTGAAATATTCCATATCATGACAGGTCAATATAAACTGGACGCATGTAGCTAGATTCTATATATAAATATTTTCTTAATAATGCGTACAAAGAATTCTCTTCATTCGTATATTTCTCCTAAAGTTAGTTTAGGTTAAAGGCTCCAGTATTTTTACTTTAAATATTTGTAAATACATAAATGTTTAGATCATTTGGACAAAAATTTGGGTGATAGCTAATAAGGTCAATAATAATTGACCTGATTAAAATTATTAGGTCAACAGGATTTCGGTCTTCAAGATTTGAAGGATACAATGAATTATGTATAAAATACATTTTTTCATTTTTCATTTCATTCACCCTATTTTAGAGCAGAAAATAATTTTTAAGGTTCACAGTTATTCTTTAGCTCTTTGTTTTCAATGATTGTCAAATGATACTTTTCATAAAAAAATAAACCGATACGTTTTTAAGATACTACTAATCTCCGACACCATCAACAGTTCCTAAGATGCCGATTTTCACATAAAATTAAACTTTAGTCTCTATCAAGAGGGGCGGGAGGCTGCGTATTAGTTAGAGCTGCCCAGGGTGGGTTGCGAATGCTGGGCGCCAGTCCGCGTGCGAACGCTGCTCGCGGCTCACGTGTTGATCCTGCTCACATTTTTGGAGGGAAAAACTTGTAACGAGTTGTGCGGGAAAATGTGAAAGAACATTGTAATGTTGGACGTAAAATAAAATGAGTTTGGAACTGCAGTGCACTTTATAAAGTATGTGGATTTTTATGTTGGTGATGCGGAAAAATGACTTAGATGGATAATTTATTGTGTAGTGGTTTGTGATTGCGGAAAGATGAAAGGTTGGTCCTAAATTTGAATTTTTTAAAATCTCTTATTTAGTAAGCGTCATAAGCGTTGTGGGTCAGTTGATTATTAATTTTATAATTAAATAAAGAATTTTGATTTGATATACAAATTGAAAAAAATGTGTTAAACGATTTTTTTAACCTAGATAAAATAAACCCTTATAACAAATATACAAACATAATTATAGCCCTGAATAGAAAACATTCGAGCTTTCCGTAGATAGAACAAATAGACAGGAAGTATCCGTAGGATTCACGAAGGTTTGTTTTTAGTAATTTCATTATCAAGGTTTCTGTGACTATAATGTTACCTATATTCTAGTATGCTTCATAAAAATAATTTTCATTTAAGCATTTTATCTTTTAAAAACTATAATTAATCTTATCTATTTAAAAGCCATGAATTATCACTCTTTATATAATTAAATAACTGAACCCAGAGACTATATTTGCATTTTAAACGCAGTGTAAACGAAATTCTCAATTTAAAAGCTGAGCAATATTCAGCAAATGGGTCGCACTCAGCTCCCGGCAGTAAATAAACCGTCAACTTCCACGATAGACGTTTACTCTCACTGATTTATGTTATAACCTGGTATGAGCGACACCACGCTTAATCTTCAAATATTAAGTATGCTTAAAATGAGCTGACTGAAGCAATTTTATAAAAAGTTTCATTCTTATAAAATTTGAATGCAGCGGTTTGAACCAGGCTATGATTTTGTGATCGTATTTAGTTTGTATTCTGAGTTCTGATGTATGCCCGATACATTAAAACTATGATATATACTATAAGGACTATAGTTTGTAATTCATATTGACTCTACTCTTTAACATCCATATGGATATTCTAGCCGTTATAAAAGTTATAATCCTTTGCTATATGAGAATATGAATAATAAATCCCGTGAGTAACTTCTCTGATCAACTTATCAGCTTGGTTTGCTTTAAGTAGTTAAGCGTATCTAATAGTGAAGTTAGTAAAAATCCTACAGATATAGAAAATTATCATTATGAAATTCATATATCAGTGATCTTTCTAGAATAAAAATATTTTAGAAGCGTTACTTTAAGTTGTAACTTTTCACAGTCAACGTCACACGCAAAATATTATAACAATTATTTTTATAATCAAGTCAAGTATAGGTTCAAGTGACCTGTCGCGTCGATTTTGTAACAATCACTACATATTATAAAACAAAGTCCCCCGCCGCGTCTGTCTGTCTGTTCGCAATAAACTCAAAAACTACTGAATGGATTTTCATGCGGTTTCTCACCAATAGGTAGAGTGATTCATAAGGATGGTTTAAATTGGTTGAAATATGATGTAATTGTTGAAGTTGCCTCTGCTACCCGTGCGAAGCCGAGGCGGGTTGCTAGTATTTTCATAAGCTGTTATAATCCATTTTTTCATAAACGATTCTCGTGTCATTAAAAGGCATGTGCTCACCTACTCCCTCTCGACTAACGGGATTTGAATTATATTTATGTATTTAGTTTAGAAAACAGCCTTGTCTTTTATGCCTTTATAAGGACGCACATTAAATAAGAATTACATCAAGTCATCAACATAACATCCAATAGGACTCTGTCAACCAACGCTACAGAGACTATGAACGTAAAACTTTATTAGTTACGCATCGACATCAAACATGTCTAATTTAAATAAGAAACATAAATAGCAACTAATCACGTAATTGAAATAATCACCTGATCATTGCGTCGACCAGTGCACGAAACCGTTTCTCATTGACTCTCTTTTGACCGATTTAATTTCCTGACTATCCCCATAAATGTTCCTGCAAATTCAGTCATACAAATTATTTCTCATTCTGATATCATGATAAATTCATCGTAAGATTATACAGGAAATTAAACTGTTTTTTTACAAGATGGCCCAAGTGAAATACGAGACCAATTCTCATTTAAGCCTGAAATTTCTTTTATAAAAGTGTTATTATTAAAAGTCCAAATTGTTAACTAATTTACTATTATTGTTATTAAAGTTATCATTACACACGTGTTTACGTTCTTTAATGCCGGACAACCACAACACGTTTACTAAACTAGCCCTGCAATTATCATAGTCAGCATATTTCCATGGCTTGAGCCACTCCTGCACTTCAAAACTCCTCTCACCTCCTTTCGTTTTGGTAGCGGCTACACCCATTGAGATTGTTTGAGATAAAAATCTTTCCGCAAACATCCGAGACATACTACAGAAGCGCGAAAGTCCCATCAACATCCTAAACGATTTAGTATATTGTAGATGCAGGGCTTAGGTAGTACGCCCTCTTCGTACCCTTCACCTGCCTGTAATTGAAGTGTCCGTGAATGTGTCCTACGTATTTTAAGCATTCACTGTTTGGAATGAAGATCCGTCGAGCATCACAGTGGTTATATTATTCAAAGCGCAGTTTTTGCATTTAAAAAGGAATTTTGCGATGTTTTTATATCATATATGAGTCATAAATACCTATTTCTTAAGGTACTGATTGATGAACTCGGTAGAACTTCATATATCTTCCGCATAACCAGAAATGTTCATCATGTTCCGACCAAATAAACAATCAAAACGGTAAATTTCCTCAATGTAGGTTAGTAGTCATCCAGAGGTTTAATTAAGATTAACAATAAAGCTCCCAATTCCTTTTTATTTAAACTAAAGTGAATCTATTCTAAACAAAAACAAATAAAGGAAAACTATTGAGAAACAGACGTGAAAAAAGGTAATTAACTTTTTTGGTTGGAGTTGGGGATGTTTGGCCACCCTGCCGGAGTTTAAGTTCCAATTTTTAGTATGTGAATAGTGCACTTGGCCACTATGCGGTTCGTTTGTGTGTTATGCCAAAGTTTGAACGTACATTAAGGTCGCATGACTTCTTCCATTTCATATTAGGCTCTGTCAAGAGCCGTTGATAGTTTAAAAAAGGCAGCGTCCGTGGGACTCTTCGTATCAATATAACTCTTGATAGTCAGCTTATAAACCAGATTGGCACTATTAGTAAATAATTATCACCTGAAACCAAATTATCATAAGGTCCAGGTGTATTCAAAGAGTCCGTAAGCCATTTTCCCTTTTAAGACTAGTTTATTAATGAAATCTTGTGTAATTAATACGCACCTTATTGTTATTTTATCATTATAATGATAAAATAACGGCATAGTGCGTATTATATAATTACAATAGAGAATTATTTATGTTTAGACATAAAGTCAATTATTGTGGTTCGTCCGTCGTTCGTTCGTATCAAAAATATTATATACCAACTTTCCTCGTAGCATGCTTTTTAGTAACGGTTTTGTTTATATAATTGTACATACATACGTTGTACATGTTTTCTTAAGTATTTTTTAATAAACAGTTGCTATCGGTTCGAGGTAGGAGTAAATGTTCAAAATTTCCTTGCAGATCATCATCGGGCTCATTAATTTCCTAGTTGTATATCTAAAAGTTATTGAACCTCGTCATTATATACGAATAAAAGAAATATTAAATATCACGTAATTTTGGATTATTCAAAGACGGATAGCATTTGTCGTGACGTATGGCGCAATGGTTTAAGTGGTCACCTCGCCTCTACGCCGCGCTGAGTGTTGTGTCAGTTCAAATCCTATACGGGACAAAAATTTGTGTGATCCTCAAATATTTGTCCGGGCAAATAGACTCGGGCGTCTGGGTGTTCTTTGTGTCCGTTGTTTAAATATTTGTGAAGCCCCCCGTGACACAGGAATATTCCTAATGCGGGTGTAGTCTTTAAAAAAAAAGAACTTATTCTAGGTAAAAAAATGTTATTGCTTAAGTGTAAAGGTTGTTTTTTTTTTACAGATTATACAGTACAATGGGTGGTCATAACACTAGCAGTTCTGGAAGTGGGTGCGAGTGACAAGCGGCCGCGGTTCGTCACGGAGCCGCCCGCCCGCGTGCTATGGCCCGCCACACGCGGCGCACATACACTTTGCCGTGCCGCGGGACATCCACCGCCTGACATTCACTGGGTCACGGCTGAAGGACAACTTCTTACTACCATACCCGGGTTGAGGTACGTTTAATGTTTTAATATTACACTTTTTTATATTTTTGTGGGGATTACACACATTCCAAAGGACCTAATAGATGTTGAATAATAATAGTCCACATCCACATATATTCCAAAGTGTCATTATCATGTAGGTATTTTAGATATCACTACACTAAACTAAAAGACATATTATTTACTGTTAGTCTACGGTCTAAAAACAGTATAGTGTAGTATAATAAGATAAGATAAGATAATTTTATTTGCCTTAACATGAGTATGCACACATAAGTATACAAGGTGAAATATTAAATTAACAAAAGGTCAGTCATGTTTTGCCTGTAAGGCGTGCAAATATTAAGAGCATGCACTAAGATGAAAGCAGATTAATTATTATTCTGTTATATATATTAGTGTAGTGTAATGTAGTTTAACAAAAGTATATTTTGCATGGCTTCTTGCCTATAAAACCACATACTTACGTTATTTTTACTAGATGGGTAAATGAATAATCTAAAAATAGTTAGTTTCTAGAAACTATTATGTCATCTATTCTATATATCCCCTTCGTATTCATGTTTCAGTGTTCAAATAACGTGAATATTTTTTATCCCTGTTTTTTTTTAAAATAATTACCCTGAAAAGTGACGGCCCGACTAAAAGATTAAAAATCTTTTACTAGGGCCGTAACTTTTTGGTGAATGCATCAGATTTCTATTGAAATGTCTAACTTTATAGCTACACTGCTTCATGGTGACTAGGTATTTTTTATTTTGCACTGAAAATACAATATTCAAAGTGGTGTACGCTATCGTGAGGTACCACGCTCAAAACTCGCCGAGTATTCACTAGTATGAACCCACGTAAGCTAATGGGTTCATCCTAACAAATTATTTTTTTTTATTTGGTGTGCTTAACAAGAATTCTAATAACCTATGAAACTAGTAAGGCTTAGAGAGTAAGAATATAGAGAGTAACTTGAACGCTATTTGTGTTAATACCATCGCGAGTTCCTAAGATTCATCGATTGATCAGTCTTTCAATTGCTTCAATTGGGTATTGGTGTAGTGCGGGCTGAAGTTGACGACGGCTCCATTAAATAAACTACTCTAACTTCACCTATATTTTATAGGAAAGCGATAAGCGCACGAGCAACTTAATATTTACTGCGAATACCCGACACGAATTCCGGACTTCGTTCTGAATCATGTATATGTAGTGTTTCTATGCTCCGTGAATAGAATTATTATCTGTAATATTAATGAAAAAGCTACTATGTAATATAGATAGAGAAAAAATGCTTGGCAAATAGTTTGTTGTTTTACGTGGCGAGTTAGGAAGGTCATATCCAGATAAACTTTTCAATGTCATCAACTTAAATACGCAGGCCACCTTATTATGAGATTGAATAAGGGATTTTTTTTTTACGAGCCGGGTCACCTGATGGTAAATGACTACTGTCGCCCATGGGCACCTGCGACTCAAGAGTCACAAGTGCGTTGCCGGCCTTTAAGATAGGAGTATAGGAAAGGTGGGAGAGGGGGGGGAGGGCCTCCGGTAACTTTACTCACTCGGCGAAAAGCAATGTAAACATTACTTCACTGCCGGTTTTCTGTAAGGCCGTGGTATCACTCCGGTCGAGCCGGCCCATACGTACCGAACCATGGCACTCGCACGAACAGCATGGCTTTACCACGAACGAATGGGAATGGTGATTCTTTTACTACGTATGCTATCTATGTGTGGAGGAATGGACGTAATGTTCCCCCGACACAAAGGGAGGTTCCTCGGACCAGCCTAAGTGATCGTGCTTAACGCGAAAGTTTTCTTGCACAATGCAAGATCAGTACACTACGTACTTCGGCTTTCGACTTGCTTGTTTTTGCTGTATGTGGATGTCACCACATATTTCATAATTGTGTGATTTTATTTGGTTCGACTAAAATCACACAATGACTTACAAACTACTACAAAAACTTTTTGCTCGGTGAGGCTTGCAACTTGCTTGCATAGCAAACACGGAGGTTTGCGCTGTCATCAAAACAGCTCAACTTAACGTAGGAGGTAAGAGAAGAAAAAATAGCAAATTTATTTGGGAAAGTTATGATTTCATGAAATAATTTATTAGGTAGGAGATATGTTTACCCGTAAAAAGTCCAGAAAGTTTCTCTACGCTTGAATAATTATTGTAATTAGGTAAACATTTGAGCACACTTGAAATAAAAATAAATCATTTTCTTTAAAAGCTTACGACAAAGTTGTGTCAATTAATCTCCGCTGAAATTTTACAAGAAAAATGTATCTACATTAAGTCAGCGCCGGGTGTTTGGAAGTTTTTGGTTCCAGGGTGTCTAATGACGAGCGGCAAGCGACTCGACGAGTTTTGTATTTTTAATAAGGACTTTTCTAAGTGTGCCGGTAACTTTACCAAACTTAGCTGTGACATAAAATTTCGCAAAAAGTTTTTTGACGTGTTACTATAGTATATTGGAAAATTTTATTATCAAACGATGGCAACAACAGATTACTCATGGGCATGGCACAATGTTTTCCCCAACAAATGAGTTGAAACAACCTTTTTTAACAGCAGAAAAAAACAATACGATAGTAGTGCTGTAAAATCGCGGTATTCTCTAGAGTGCAACTTACTCAGGTGCTACTATTACTGTGGTGCTGGATTTATTCCCTAGTTTGGTAAGCGTTATTATGGTTGAGGCATAAATCATAATGTACTTTCTTTTTAAACATTCCTTATAAATGGATTTAGTTACTGCTACCTTTTCAGTGTATTATTTTCAACGAATTTTTGTAATTTAAATAGTAACTACATAATTATTACATTTTAAATTGAAACACACTAAAACTAATCCCGTATTAGTAAATTCTTCTTATATCAAACTAATGTATTAGTACATTGTTGAACACTACCACTACTATATTTAATTTGAAAAAAGAAAATAAAAATTTGTTTTCGATATTAACTACTGATGTATCCGAAGAAAATAGAAATAAATATGCCTCTAATTTTGTCAAATATCGATAGATGGTAATTGAGTTGAATATTTTATTTTGAAATGTAGAAAGTCTAAAAGAAATAACATCGGTACGAAAATGTCAAAAGTCAGTTAATTTTGTTATCGTATCGTCATCAAAATAGAGGGTAAATGATTTCTGAACAAATTCTAGCTTTCCCACAGAGTGCCACTAATAAATTGGCCGAGTTTCCAATCAGAGTCCGTCAGGGCCAACTTGTGAAGCGAGGAGGTGTCAGTTCGACGTACCTATGTGTTAAGTTGGAAACTTTGCCGATCTCCGATACACTTCGTGGGCTCAATTACTAAAGTCTTGCCAGTTTGCTAACTTAACAATTCTTCTTTCAAATTCTCGATGTTGACGTTGACGACAGAGAATTATACATGTGGCCTGTAGTAGTTCTCATATATTATTTTTCAAGCTGAGATGACTCATTGGATCAGATTCAAGATAGAAGAGACAAGAGAGAAAATCTTTACATTGCTAACCAACTAATTTTGTTAAACGGTAAAAGAATCTACTGTACGAATACTTTGTCCATTTACTGTACCCTAACGTAACTAATACTGTCGGTGTTCCAACTTTTGGAACTCTATACATATATACATGCCGATTCCACATTTGTAACAATCTGTGCGCAAAATTATGTGCGTCAAATGTCGCAGAGTACCATTGTCGTACATATCTAATACTTGTAACTTTTACACATAATTAGCGATATTCTCGGAAATTATTTAATAAAAAATACAGGGAATGTTTTCTTCTATAAAAGTAACGTCTGTAATATATTATAATCACGATTACAAAATAAAGCTAGCTGCTAATTATGATCACTAAAAGAAGTCTGGCGAGGATTTTTGTTGCATTAAATATTAAAATAGTTTTTTTATTGTTAAATAGGCTCATTTAAAAGTGTTCGCATTGGAGTTTAAAATGCAATAACAAAATATAATTGCACACAAATTGGACTGTCTTGTTAAATACCAGTCAGAAGTTTCTATCAAAAGTCATCCATAATATGTTATTAACCAACCGATAAATAATGATAAATGAATTATATAGCATAGTTTTGTTAATTTAGTTTTATAAACCAGCTTCCACTCTACGTGTGGTTAAAAAGTTTAACAAATAGAAGTGCACCATTTGCAAAGTAATTCATTGTAAAACAGATAGATGCGATAGACTAAATCGTATAGTCTCTGAGCGAAGGAAAGTTTCTGCATTCAAGCTCAGTGAGAGCAACGACACGGTATTGAATAAAATGGCCGACTTTGCAACGTGTTACCATGTTACTAAGTTTTACCTACTGTGAAGGAAAAGTTTAAAAGGTTTCTCTCTACTTAACGTATTACTTGCTTCGTTATGTAAACGGGCTGAATTTGTTTTTACAATGTTTAAAATATAGTTTGTGGGAGAGCCCCGCTTCGGCATGTATGGGGGCTTGACAGGAGTGATACCACGACCTCACAGAAAACCGGCAGTGAAGCAATACCTTCGTTGCTTTTCGCCGAGTGAGTGAAGTTACAGGAGGCCCTAACCCTCTACCCCTCTTCCACGCTCTCCTCTCCTCTCCTCCCTCTCTCTTCCTCCCTCTTCCCCTACTCCCACCTTAAAGGCCGGCAACGCACTTGATGCTCTAGAGTTGCAGGTGCCCATGGACAGCGGTAGTCATTTACCATCAGGTGATCCGTCTGCTTGTCTGCTCCGTATCCCATAAATAAAACAATTTTTGATGCATTTAAAATTAAGTTATTTAAAGGACTTTATACCAGGATAAACGGTTACTTCAGTGTAGTTAGTAATGTGTTCAAATTTTTTTCCTTGTGGAAACCTTCCGCAAATCAGTTTTTAAGATAGACAGTGCGGCAGCGTTTGTCTAATTCCCATAGATTAGTTTGTGTTGATAATAGACATCATTTATTTTTGCCTGTTTTTATATAAAATTTTCGAATAACGTTAAGAAAAAATCGAGTCGAGATATCGAAATAAGTATGTATGGTTGATGGTTGATGGTTGTTCGTTGGGTATACACGTAACTGTAGTTTGGGACTCAGTTAATAATCAGTCTATATATATATTATGTATTAACATTTTTAAACAAATAAATTACAGTTTTGAATCACGATACGAAATCATTAATAATAAATAATCTGCTTTTGTCCGTTTGTTTTTCTGGTCTATAATTGTGTAAATATTATCAAATCAAATCAAAGATACAATCCAGTAGGAATATGTATACAAACCTGTTGAAAATTGCTAAAAATACCAGTTAACATATGGTTAACACACGAGCCGCCGGGGTTCGAGGTCGACAGCTCAGTGGGTGTGCTCCGGGTGGCGAAAATCCAAAAACTTTCAAATTTTCACACGATTACTTTATTATGTAAATCTGATACATGGTCCCGATTCTATTGCACACTCGACTAAACTAAAACCTCACTTAATTTCTTCATATGAAATCAACCTTGTCTTCTTCGTAACAACGTCTATTTGTTACTGGCATCTATTTCTCAGCGCCACTAAATTTCACTAAAACTGGTCAACATATACTCAACTTTATTTCCACGCAGCGAGAGTCCCTATTTATTCAAATGCCGTATAATTGCCATATAAAAACTTGTTCAAAACGAACTAGATGACGTTATTTTAATCGACACCTACGGAGACGCTTACTAAAAACACAGAGCAAAAGAGATGGCATTCAACGGATAGCGGCTCTCGCTACGTGGTTTTAAAGTTTATTTAAGCGTGTCAGACTTTAGTCGACAAATAAATTGCTTATTTCGATAGCGACATATGTTATCTACTTGTTTAAATTTGAAATAAGACCTTGTTTCAAAGTACACAAGGTTTACATTTTGTATGAAGAAAATTTAGTCAATTATAGTCAAGAGAGTAAATCCAACAGAATTGACACCACTGAATATGATTTTACTACTGATTCTGAGCTAAACAATCATAAACTGATGAACTTTCTGAGCCTTTATAACACAACCGTTTGCGTCCAGCGATGACCAATGATGCAATGCATAGATAATTAATCCTAATGTTACCACAGAGTATAAAATGATCTAAATCGATAATGACAATATAAACTTACTACGAACATATTATGATTTGAAATATTGAAATAAAAAAACATGTTAATTTTATTAACAACATATCTAATACGCATAAGTGCACGTTTATGACTAAAACTTTAAAAAAGAATGAAAACCTAATGTACTTAATTAAACATTACATTAATTTAAATCTTCCAGAAATTATATACCTTACGTTACTAAGAAATCATCTAGTATCGCTCTTTTTGATTATGAGAACATAGCCGTCATGATAATATACACTTTGTACCTACATACATCTAATAACTTTAAACGAGAAATTCTTGTGCATTATATAAATATGCATATTTCATGAACCTCGGAAATGGGTCCAACGATTTGGTTGAAATTTGTGTTAAGATAAGGCTTTCCTTTTTAGTTTATCTAACGCGATTTCACGAAAACAAAAAAACGGTAAGCGAAGCTCGGTCCCCCAGGACTAATACATAATTTAATACAGAACTGTTTTTTTTTTAATGAAAATGTGTATAAAAATATCTTATGCTTCTTAATTTCTAACACCCAAGTTCCGTTGTAGTGATTTGCGTATTATATCGATCAAGACGCGAATCACAACTGATACGTATAAAATAAAAATGTTTTCCATTCTGAACGAAAGTGATTTGTGATGATTATATCTTTGGATATATCTATTTTGGATATATTTATCGTAAAAAGCGCGTGCTCGCGATAACGTGCATGTTACTCTCATTCAATTACCATATACTTCGATTGCGGGATTGCGGTACGGGAGAGTGAGTACGAACTAAACGGTTTTAGTTACAATTGATATATACTTCGAGAACAGCGATAAATGGCCAAGAGACGTTCTTACACTACTTTTATTTTATTTGAAGACACGAAATCCTCTTGCTTCAAAATAAATATAGAAGTAAAAGTGCTTCCTTAAAACGAATGTAAGTAAATATTTTCCTAGCATGATTAATGAACTCATTTTGAGCTTCGTTAAACGTCCCCTAGAGGTTGGTTTGGTATAAATTATCTAATAATACTTTAGGTGCCAGCATCCCAATTGTTGGAACGCTAATGGAATCTATTGTTACAAAGGTGATAGTGGGCAGACAAGGGGATCTCATTTAACGTGATTCGACATTCCATTATCAGCGTGATTATATTTCGTCCCTTGGCAACTTTGGGAATATGTTTTGTTTCACAAAACAGGGTCTATAATAATCAATTCACAGAAGAATACTTGTATTTTTTATATACGGACGCGTGGCTGATAAAGTTTTCGAATACGAAATGACGGTGGTAACAAGTTGGTTATGCCAACGGTCGTAGCAAGTTGGTTATGCCAATGGTGAATTGTATAACTAATGGCATATTACGGGGTTCAGGGTTTTCATACAAAGACATAAGGGTCATTTTATTTATTCCGTCCGGCAAAACAAACGTAGTTCGGTTAAGTTACGTATCACGTCCAACTCGCGTCAGCAGTAAGTAGTAACAAGGCGTTGTTTACTCGCACCAAGTTAGAAACTTTGGACACCTGTGAACTTACTTAAAGGTTTATTCCTGGAAACAGTTATATTAAAGTAAGTATAGCTACGTACTGTAGAAAGTGAGAGTAATAAGAAACAAACTTTTTAATGTACAGTTAAAACAGTGAAACTGGGAACGTTGTAATTACTATTTGTCTACAAGTCAGATTGTCGTACTATATCTGAACTTAGTTTTAATACCGGGGATGATTCAGTGTTTTAAGCGGTCATTTTACTAATTTATTTTGTTGTATAGTACAACAATATAAATTAGTGTTCACTGGTTGAGCTAACATTGTTACGTAATAATTAGTTTTTTTCCTTAAACAGGCTTAAATAAACTTGAAGTTTTTTAAATATGCTATCACCTGAGACGTGTAACTCATGTTTTATATTAATCGGAAAATGTAATGTTAGGCATAGGATGCCACCATTATTCCTGGTGATATTACAGAGGTCCCGAGGACAAATATCATAACAGGATTACCCATGTTAAAGTAATTTGCGTCACGGTTTGTGGCCGGTTAATTTCAGAACTTTGTACTAACCCGTGTTGTAAGTAGTAATTACCGTGAAATTATGCATGGTATTTTAAAATAAATGTGTGGTCCCAGTTAATTCATTCAGTCGTACACGTGACTTATAAAAATAAAATTGCTTCTTTTGCAAAACAAACAATATTTTTTGTTCTAGAAATAGGGTGGCTAATAAGTAGGTATAACGAAAGTAAAATTTGCGACTGCTTATTTATAGTATATACATATTGTGATAAGTATAAAGTGGCTAATAGGCTGATTAATTGATTGATTTAATACATATATATATATATATATATATATATATATATATATATATATATATAGCCCATAAATAAAAACTCGTACCTTTAATAAGCTCTTTCAGAACAAAATCTACACCATCTGAGGTACTTGGCTAACAACAATTAAAATAACTACTGAATAATTCTTTCAAAAAAAACCGACTTCAACAAAAATAAACTATTCCATAAAATACTTATATATGGTTTTCTCATGGATGCCATTGTCAGAACTGGACCAAATTGAAATGGGACCACACGGGAAGCACCAGCTTTCAAATAAAAAAGAATCATCAAAATCGGTTTACCCAGTCGAAAGTTCTGAGGTAACAAACATAAAAAAAAAAAACATTGTCGAATTGAGAACCTCCTCCTTTTTTGAAGTCGGTTAAAAAGTTAAGTAAATATCTAATAAATGGTTTTTACTTATCTGATCCTGTCTGTTAGAAATAAGGGCCGCCTAAATGTGCCAAGTAATGAGAAATATGGACTGTTTATAAATCTAAAATAAAAGTAAACAAAGTCTCTCTAAACTAAAACAGATTTAAAAACTAGTCACCGTATTTCAAGGCAGACTAGTAATAAACCTGAAGCAGAGCATACTCACCCGCCCTTGCTATGTAATTATTTCAAACATTCTATTCTTCACTGTCCCACAATGCAAGTTTTTCTGTCCGTTACCGTCGGTCAGACCGTATCCACCGTCTCGTAATGGTTGAAGGCAGTAAAGGTTTTTTCATATAAAGCTAAACCCATTTAAAAAAAATATTCTTTTTAATTAACTAATATTTAAAAAAATAGGCTACTTAGTACTTTTAAGAACCCCAAGTGACAACAGAAATATTAAATAGTTCATCAACATACATTTTATAAAGTATTATTTTATGTAGGTACTATTTTCGCTGTTAATAACTTCCTGTATGAAATAGAACGCCCAAATACCAAACATTGGAGTAGAAAATTAGATTTTCATGTCAATATGTACGCATATAAACTTGTATAGAATGTTTATGTCAGCAGAAAATTGCCAATGATCGAATATAGCAGCCATCTGTAGATAACCTGTCAAAGCGGTTTGATGAGAGGAAAGATTGAATATAATGGAAACTCAGTTAATATCGATGTTTAATATAACGATATTTTTCAAAGAGGGTATAAAACACAAAAATATATTCCTGTATGTACAATGTAAACTTTTTCGACAAGTAATAGATACCTCCTTTTTTTCTGTTTTTGCGTGTGTAAACCCCACCCTACTAAGAACACGATGAAGTGATTATGTCGGAGTTAAATCGACTAAAAGCCCTCAGTGGCTTCGATATCAGTGCCTATATGAGTGATTTAATCCACACTCTCTGACAGCATCCCTGGCCTGTGGTGAACCAAAAAAATGTATCAAAAAACACTTGGACACTAGTTGCAAACATTGACGTTAAAGACTAACTTAAAATGCGAGGCTTACAGACTGTCGAGAGTATACTCACGATGGAGCCCTTAAAACAAGTACCCGTAACAGGTCTTTGCCGTCGGCAACTAGACAACCTTGACTAGCTGGTTAGCTGGATAAAGCCGCGCATCAAGCCGCTCGCGCTGGTGTAACGAAATATCCGCTGTAACTGGTCTATGAAGTGAAATGAAATTACGACGGTAAAATTCGTACCCATGTTGTACTTTATGACATCGCTCTCTATCGCAACTGCTTGGCGAAGTCCTCTTTCTGATACTACTATCAACCAGTCTTCGTTAAAATTTAGATAATCAAAATCATTTATTTCAATTAAACCCATTATAGGTATTTTTGAATTGTCAGGAGTAGTATCAGTCAGACTAAGTCAGTCGTGAAGCTAGTTGCCAGTTCCAATACGTAGATCCTATGGAGAAGAACATGCAAGAAACTCCAAGGACAGTCTTTTTCAACGTGTTTTTGTTTTAAGTCTTTGGTTACATTGCTTATATGCGCAAATTAAATCTGAGGACAATGTAACGTATTGTTCTAAACTATAAACAGTCGCGCAAACTACTACTATAATATATGTAAGTAATAGCAGTTCGGAGATTATGATCATATTAAATTTTATCCTATCCATTCATCCAAGAACTGATAAACTGCATTACGGTTCGTTTTAAATTAATAGTTACGTAATAAGTTTTTCAAAGTAAGTTCGTATTTTTGAAGTTATAAATCGTTTCACGCTACTTCTTCTATATAAATTTAATTATTATTATTGAGTCGGCAAGCCTGCTCACCGTAGAACTAATTTGTTCACGTACATTACTCGCTGTTTTACGGTCTAGCGTTACAACGAGTCACAAATTAAGTTAATATGAACTTCGCAACTTCGCTCAACCAAGTTACGAGAAGTTGACATCAAGATCCTGAAATGTTATGTAAGTATTTGGTGTAACATATAATATAACTCTTCGTCTTGAACTTTTAGAACTGTACATATAACGTATATATTTATGTGTCTATATTATCACCAAGAGACTTTGAGGCATATTTAACGTGGGAGAGTCATGCCTCGGTATGTATGGGCCGGCTCGACTCCGCTCGATACCACGGCGTCACAGAAAACCGGCAGTGAAGCAATTGCTTGCATTGCATTTCGCCGCGGGAGTGAGGTTACCGGAGGCCCAACCCTTCCCTCTCCCTTTTTCCCGTCCTTCCCCCTATTTTCCCCTCCCCCTCGTCTCCTACTCCCACCTTAAAGGGCGGCAACGCACTTGTGACTTTTGACTTACAGGTGCCCATGGGCGGCGGTAGTCATTTACCATCAGGTGACCCGTCTGCTCGTTTGCCCCCTATGCCATAAAAAAATATATTTACTAATATGTATAATATTAGTAAATATTTTTTTGATGACAAAAATTGTGATGATGATTAACAAAAAATATCCTATTTTTGATGTTCGATAAAGAGTATCTACATTCGTTATCAGCCTTATTCAGAAGATGGTGTGACAGAAATTGCTTACAGCGATAAAGCTCTCTATTGTAGTAGGAGGGAGAACAATTTAGGGTAGGTTCTTGAGGCACTATGAAAATCTTTGTAATAGTTCTCGAAACACCCCTGAATAATAAAGTCGAGATCTGGCTTAAGGGTAGCGGCCCCCTACCTAGAAGGTGAAGGTGAGGTGCCTCTTAAACCTACCCTAAATTGGTATTGGTTCCGTAGTATTAAATTTACATTTTAATGACATTAAAAAAGTAAATATAATATTATTGGTTAAAGAAACATGTGTTTAAGTGAACTAAAGAATAAAAGACAGGGGAGGTGGGAGACAAAAAAGCTAAAGATTATTGAGATTATGGAATACCTTGCGTACCATTCTCCAGAGTCTCATTAGCTTATCGGTGAAATGCACAACGTACAGACCACGCTGCCTCTTATACTTGGCGCTTAATTAAACTAGCAGCGCCCCGTGGTTTCACCCGCGTAAGTCCCGATCCCGTGGGAATATCGGGATAAAAAGTAGTCTATGCGTTAATCCACGTCTCCAGCTATCTACATAACAAGTTTCATCGCATCGGTTCAGTGGTTTTTGCGTGAAAGAGTAACAAACATCCATCCATCTATCCAAACTTTCACGTTTATAATATTAGTGGGATTTAAGTAATATTCACTATATAATTCATCTCTTAATTAACTAACTCCTTTGTTCTTAAAGACAGCTGTGTTTTTATTTACCTACCTAGTAGCAATGTTAAGAAAACGTTGCTAGTTGGTATACTAAAGATAAAAGAAAGTATTATCACCTCTGTCCTTTAACAATATCACTCATAAGAAAAGTGGTTTTTCATTAGTCCATAGTTTTTCATAGTCCAGGCACGGTCCATAGCAATAATTTAGCAACAAGCCCATAAGTGGAATAAGGGTGTAATAATAAATACTACAGATTGCGTGGTGGTCAAATTTCGAACATGGTTTTTTCATTGGCCAGTATAACTTGAGCTATCATTGTTATAGACTTACTTACCATGACAGGTAATCACATATACTGGACGCATATATGCGAATGTGTAGGACTAGAATCTGCATAAAAACGAATAAAAATAGGAAATGAAAATATCGAATATGTAGAGACTTATGTATGTATGTGTACCTTGGAAAGCAAGTATCTTTCCACCAGAATAACAATTTAGAAGAAATAACGAGGAGGATAATTATAGCATGGCAAAAATACTGGGCTCACAGAGAAATAATGAAAGGAGACAGGCTGTCTGTGAAAAAGAAAGTAATGGATAACAGTATCCATTCCAGTCTAACATATGTCTCAGTCTAATATATGGCTCATAAACCTGGACATACACAAAACAGGTGAAAGTAAAGATTAGACTATGTCAAGCTGCCATCTAACGACCAATTCTAGGACTCCGAAAGAGAGATAAGGTACGTCACACCAAGATAAGAGAGAGAACAAAACAAATAGATTCTTACTCTAAAATTCTAAATTAAAATCTAAATTAAAGTGGAAATGGGCAGGATATCTGGCCCGAGTGGAAGACGCTCGGTGGACGAGACGTGTCGTGGCATAGAAAGGACCAAAAAGAAAAAGAAAACAAGGAAGATCATCTAGAAGATGGTCTAAATATTATATTCTATCACGTATACGGTATACACATTTCACGATCACTTTAAAGATATAGCAGGAAACGATTGGTAAGTAAAGGCAAGAGATAGAAAGCAATGGAAAAAAATGGAGGAGGCCTTTATCCTACAGAGGGGTTCTCATCCAAATAATTGAAATTTACCCTATTCATAACAATAAATTAAAATGGAACTATTAATAAGAACATAAAATGATTATAAAATTACTTTATAACAAGTTATAGAAATGTATTCAATAACTATATAATGTATTACGATAATAACTAACTTTACTGATTTAAATTAATAAATTAATTTAATTGCATGCAAATAATGTGTTTGTAAACAATTGTTAAACTGCATGAAAAATGAATAAAATAATAAAAGGCTAATTTACATTAGAATATTATAAAAAATATTTAGCATAAATTAAAAAAAAATACCCCCGACTCCAAAATCCCATCAACGAATAGAAAAAAGCTGATGATCTTCGAACGGCTCAACAGATTTTCTTGAGTTTAAGTCACATTTCAAACCAAATATTTTTTTTCTAAATTGGTCCATCCGTTTAGGAGCTATGATACATATATAGAAAGCTATGATATATATGACAGACAATAATACATATGTTAATATTAAAACTAAGAAATGAGTTACAATGCCAGCTTCCTATGTCCTGTGGCAATAATATGATTTTCCATCTAAATAACATTTGGAAAACTATATTAACAATACAACTTTACTTAAACTATATACTTAACTTAATCATCGTGTCAAATGTGAATGCAAAACTTTCCTCATACAACAATACATTGATTTTTGTCATTATGCGACAGGTAAGAAGTTTTTAAGAACTTTGTGCTTAACGAAACAGCTGTATCTAAAGCTTACGAATGGCGATTACCGTCATAACGTACTTTTATACGAGCTAAGTTCAATCTAACGAGTGTGCCTGTTCCCGGCGGATACGGCTCCAGTTAAAGTTTTCACGTGTCATAAACGAGGATTTTCCACCAAGACAAATGAATAGGAATAAACCCTTATGATAACAGTTATGAGATCTGAAATTTTAATCTGTTAGCGCTAAGAAAATAGGCTTTTTAGTTTGATAGAAATTTGACTTTTGAATGTAATTGTAAAATCGTATAAGACATGGTATAAGTAGTTAGTTAACATTATTCTATTGTCACAAAAAGGCTAGATAATAATTATTTAGGTACCGCAAAAAGATTTTTTTCTAAGTTAGAAAAGGATAAAAGTAAAATATAAATTATAAAATCGCCATCACTTTAGTTTACATTGTTTTTGCTGAACAAATTTTATCTATAAAAATAAATTATATCTATCTACCTATCTATTAATTATTATCTTACTAATATTATATTATAAAGTACAATTTAAGGAAACTACCTTCTCTTTAATATCTTATGTATTTTCTTACAACTGTTCCAATGAATAAAAAAAGCAAAGCGAGTTTTAAATGCGTACATTAAGAAAATCGTTCTGCATTTTGTGATCCAAACAGTAAAATGAAAGTGTGTTATTGTTGGACAGTTCATAAAATACTTGAAGTAATTAAAAAAAAAGATTTAATTCGCTCGCTCAGTTCATCGCGTCTGAGTTACACCTAGAAATAAGATAAAGACTACTTAAGTTGATGTGTTTTTTATTTATAGAACCAGTCTTGTTTTAATCTTCATAATGACATAAACTTCTGACAACATGAAATATGAAATTTTTAACATCAACAATGTGTATACCTTATACGTGATAGAATATATTTAGAGATATATATATATATATATCTCAAATCAGCCTTTTATAGTACTTGAGGTGTAATATCATCTTAAGTAATATCGTCTTAAGTACAAACAAAATGCTTTTAACAAAGTACTTAAATTTGGTTTATTATATGTACAATTAAAACAAGAAATATAAAGTTTATCAGTCACTAATTACTTCTTATTTTGTTTAAATAAAAGGTATTTATTTCCTTATAACAGGCATGTCTTGAGTGATGGACGTTTGGTAGTCGGCGCGAGACGTTCACTTATGGACGCGGGAAGTAGCGGTGGAGCTATGCTTCGATGTCGAGCTTCAAATCGAGTCGGAACAGTACTATCCAGACCTGTGATGCTACAACCTGGTAAGTATTTGTAAAGATAATTGGCAACAAACATCTTATTGAGTTATAAATGTGTACTTAGTTTAAAATTCCCTGACCTCTTTACTGATAAACCTGTGTTACAGGAGCCAGTATCTTCCCCATAGGTTACAGTTTTTATGCCAATTGCAGTGCGTTATTAATATTCACAATTTAAACTTAGAAAACAAAAAAAATAATGAAAAAAAGGGAACACGAAATTGTTCAGCTTGTAAGTCACTTATGTGAGTCTTATCTTGACATAACATATTCGTCATCACTTCATCAGTACTATATTCACAAGAGTTTAAAATATTAATAATGTTCACTTATGAATAGTTTTTGGTTGCAACAACAACCACATTTTAATAGTTGCTACTTTGTTGTTACATTTTTTTTCAATTCAATGTGAGGCTTCCTAAACCTCCCTAACCAGATAAAAGACAGGCCTCAAGCGTGGATTACTTTAAATAAAAAAATCTATTATTAATACTATATACGATATATAGGTTTAGCAGTAGCAGTTTAAAAGTTTTTAATAAATTTAGCAGAAGTAAATAAAGTGTTTGAATAATTCTGGATGTGGATTACATTTAAACGAAAGGATTCCTAAAAAAACGTATCATCATGTTCAATGCGCCCAAATCATGATAAATTGTAATAAGCTGTATTCTTCATGCCTTAATTTTCTACCTTTAGAGTTTGGCACATTTTCTTCAAATATAAATGGTGGTCCCATTTAAATTTGAAGAAAATATTTTGATTACAACCAATTCAAAAAAGAATGACTGAAATCGTTGCAAAAATGGCAAAGATATCGCGTAACATATTTACACAAAAAACTCAGTCGAATTGAGAACCTCCTCTTTTAGAAGTCGGTTAAAAAGAGCAAACTTGTACAGTAGTTGCTATTTCTTAATAAAATATAAAAACCCCTACATCGTCGAATAAGTAAGTCCCGACCTACCTCACGTATATAATCTGTTGTCTAGATAATACAGATTTTTAGTATTCTCTTGTGCTTTAATCTGGTCTAGTACCATTTCATTTAACAATATCATTTTACCATGGGCGCCCATTACACGGTAGGTTTTGCTGTCAGTTTTGCTACAATCAAAACGGTGATTGACGAATAACCTATCGTCCTATCTAATGCAGGGATTGACGGTTGCATGATGAGATTTTGATGTCGATATTTCATCCATCACCCACGAACATCCCTCAATCATGACTTTTGGTAATGATTGACGTTTGCATGAGCGTCTAATGGACGCCATAGATAACAACCGGGGACGTAATAAATTTTATTTATTAAAACAGACATATTTAATTTATTCGAAGGTTTGATCTCGTACAGAAAAATTTGTAATGAATAAATAATTGCGAACCCAAATTAATTATTCTGATAAAATTTGTGATTATTTACGTATTGTACAAATTCCATCTCAATTATACCGGAGCTATAATGCAAATTATAAAAACTGTAAACAACAGACTTGTGTAATAAACAGATGTAAGGCAGGAGAGCAAAACAAATTACAACTTCGAGTCGAGTTGGACCAATTAACTTTCCGTTACAGCGAGAGGAATATGAAATAAAATGAAAAACAGCCCACGGCTCCGGGAATTTTTTACACGGAAAACTTTTAATTAAGGGATTAAAAATGACATTAGAATGAGTTCGCAGCATCGTAACTTTCCTTTTGTTCCTCGAATGTCCGCAAGCAAAACTGAAACACGAATCAAATTACGATTAGATGAATAGATAAGTCGGAGCAAGGCCTCATTAAGCTTTGTTAAAGCTTACTCGACGCTCTCGATAATTGCGAAAGATACCTTGTAAATAATTCTATAATCATTAATTAAAGAGCGAATCGCTCTTAAGTTTCAGGTACTGTTATGAAACAATAATATGAAAATACAACAAAAAATTTTAATCCATATTTTTCTTATATTTAAATCGCATCTATTAAAACGTGCCTATTATTAAAATAAAAAGGTATATTTTTCTGAATTAAATAACTTTGAAACTTTTGCATTGAATTTTGTTTTATGAAGGGTGTCAAATATATTGGAAAGATACATTATTTTAATAATGTGTACCTTATGTATCATGTATGTATGTTATACGCAGGGCGCTACATAAGTTTTGTCGCATGCAAACTAATATAATATTGTGACTTGAAGTCATATCCATAAACTCTAAATATGTAATATCGTCAAGTACCTAATCGTTAGTTAGATTTTTAAATTAATTTTCCAAATGAAAATGGCGGGTTTCTCTCGTTATGATATTCGTGTTATACTTCTACCTTAAGCGTGGCTTAACTAAACAAAAATGTTTCGAGGAAATGGGTAGTGCACTGAGAAAAACTTGTCCATTTCTAAGGACCATAGAACGGTAGTATGTCCAATTCAATCGCGGTAATCTTAACTTGAAGGATGATGGAAGATTTGGCAAGCCGATAGAAGTGACTATGGGTAAAAACATTGTGACTGTACAAAAAGTATTGAAGGAAGACCGACGTGTGACATATCGACAGATCGAGGAAACCCTTAAGTTGAGCCAACTGTTCATCGGATTCTTCACGACCATTTTAAAGTACGGAAACTTTGTTCACTCTGGGTACTGCACTTTATGACTGATGCGCTAAGCGAGCAGCGTGTGACTTGGCCTCGTGATATGTTAAAAACTCGATTGTTATGTGATGAAATCTGGCTGTATTATTTCGATGTTCCTACTAAAGACCCGATTAAAGTGTAGGTGTTTGAAGAAGAACCACCGCCGACGTCTGTGAAAATGCCCTGGTCCGTAGATAAAAGAAATGTTGCTGTATTTTTTAATACGCCAAGATGAATATTGGCTACGGTTGTGCTTGATAAAGGAAAAACTGTTACAGCGGCATGGCAGAGAAATGTTTACCTCAAGTATTAGAAGCCTTAAAAATTAACCACCAAACTCAAGACACGATACTTGGCTTTTGCATCAAGAAAACGCCCCTGCACATCAAGCCGCAAAACTATGGACCATTTGCACCAAGCTGGAATCAAATTGCTAGGACACCCTCCTTATAGTCCGAATTTATCGCCATGCAACTTTGCACTATTCCCGTATGTAAAAAACAACAGAAGGGACTGAAGTTTTCGAGTGATAAGGAGCTAATAGAAGCGTTTGAGGATATTTGCGGCTGTGTTCCAGAGGTATACTGGAGCAATACTTTCAGCACCTGGTTTGCACGTATGAAGGTCTGGAGGTATGGAGAACGTATGCCAGTGGAGAATACTTAAAAAACCAAGCACAAAGTACGACAAAACTCTTGTAAATAGTAAATAGGTATACAGAGTGAATTTGTCATCACTGTTCAAAATTTTTCACATTTAAATATCATAATTTATACCATCAGTTCAACACTAATTTGATATTCACAATGTTCACGTTCTACTTCACTTGCTTGGACCTTAATATTAGGTATTTTGAAAAGATGAATATTTTTCACTCCAATTACTTTTTCCACTGAAGGACGAAGAAAGTTTTAATTAAAGATTGAGTGACATTATGTCCCTCATCGCGGAAAAATAACCTCGTTATAACGAAGCTGGCGTTTTGTTATTGAAAATAATTTCATTTGTAAAACTTTTGTATACTTAAGTACAGTGTTACAAGTAAAATGTATTTTTACATTGTTTTTGATAAAATTTACACACACGTGATATTGTTTGTTATTGATTCGGCACATGAGTGATGTATTGTACTCTGTGTTATTATACTCAAGAGAAATATTATAAACAATGCTTGATAAATTGTTCATTTTGTTTCTCGTCATATTTAAAGGAACATTAATCAATTGAGTCTGACAGTTAAGACAAGACCGTAAACAAATGCTCCAGTGAGATGCTCCAGTGAGCTCGTTAGCTGCAATGAACTAAGGTGAAGTATCGATACAAAGGCATTAGAGTTAATGTTGAACGCAGGCGGGTCCTGTTAACGAGTTTCACAATCGAAAAGATCGTGAGAGCATCCTCTTTAAACTTCGAACTAGCGTTCAAGTTACAGACTTTACTTACCATATTTTAATATTTTCCCCTACAATGAAGCTCACTACAAAGGAAAATTGAAAGGCTACAAATAGGGGCTGAGAAGAAGCTTATTCTCATTCAAATGAGTTTCAAAGAATTCGACACTTTGATGTTGTGATATTTACTTACCTTGTTACAGTTTCAGAACACGTTCTTCATTTAGGCAATGAAGTAATCCTGACTACCTAACTGTTGTCGATGGTATCGTTTTCCATTAGAACAACGAGGGGAAACTTTTACCGTAAGAAATGGTACCGAATTTATCTTTTTAAACTTTATTAAACATAGAGGGGAATCAGAAATATCACGTAAACTTGTTTTTTGTTGTTTGAAAAGGAATATATTTTTTTTATATTTACTATGGAAATAATTTTCAAAGAAAACAACAACGGTAAAGTCTTTTTACGCAACAATAACATGAAGTCTTTATTTAGCAAAATGTTACGGAACTCACAGCGGCAAAGGGTAAAGTGTCTCCGAATATAACCTGATATACAAACTTTGGATGTGATTGCAAAATCACCTAAGCTAAAAGAAATTTTTGTATTTGTTCTTCGTCTCTCATCTTTCTTGATTAGTTGTCCTGGAAGTCTATTTTGGCAATAGATATTGTTCAATTAAGTTGTTTAAGGGTTTTCTTAAGACATGTATGTCTTACCAGAAAAAGTGGGTAAAGATGGAAGTGACAAAATGGTATAAGTATTAATATTTCTTTAAGTCAGTTATTTGGAACTTGTTAAGGAAATATGTATTTGGTAAAAGCATGAACACAATAGCATATTGTACGGATAGTTTATAAGTAATGCGCGTAGCAATATTTAAAGCATAGTAAACAAAATAAACTGTTTAGATTTTAACAGCTGAACTAACTTAAGTTACTGCTTATCCAATAACTTTATAATAATTAAAAATACTTAAAAGGTAGAGTTCAAGTACGACTTAAAATTGACGGAGTCAAACTAGAACGGTTTCACAAACAAAGCAATGTCGGAGGCAATTATTCTTTTATTTATTATTCCGTCTCATTTTTGTTTCCTTATTTCTTTGACAAGTTATGAAAGAAGTCTCGAGTTACGCATTATTAAAAAGAATGCGAACTTTGTAATGGCTTTTAACCAAAATTTTATTGGTATATAGGTATATACCCCATTCCCTTTTGTATAAAGCAATATTTTGTAATTTTATTTTTGCTTTTAACCATTTGTCATTGATTCTAATAAAAACTTTCGTGAGTGGTATTCATGTTTATTAGAAACTATACGGTTTTACTCACGTTTGTATTTCGGAAATGCCCGACTAGTTTCGGACCTGACGGGGGCCCTTTTTCAAGGAGTGAAGCGTCCTGCCGCGACGATGTCAGTCGTCACACTGGGTGTGTGAGTAAAACCGTATAGTTTCTAATAAACTTGTCATTGATTGTTAGTGAAATTAATGTTTTAGTAATAAACGTGTCATCGTTTTCAGTTTTTATTGTTTTACACACAGGTAAACAGTTTGAATGTGATGCCAAATCCATAAAACGGTACTAATTGTCTTTAAAATACTTTACTGTGCAGTGGAAGATAATGTACTATCCCATGGCACACGGCAGCTCACGCCAGCCAAGGTTGGTGGCTCCGTAGTGATGCGGTGTGGTCTGTCACCACAAGTTGGTCAGGTGGATATTACGTGGTTGCAAGATGGACTTCCTCTTTCATCTGGATATTTGAGTGGTGGTAAGTTGTAAACATCATTATCAACTAGCTTTTGCACTCGGCATCGCTCCCGTAACTGTTGATTTTGTCAATTAATTCAATATCTCTCGTGATTACTACTTTTTTTCACGATGAAAGGTTTTTCGGGATAAAAAGTAGCCCAGACTATAACATATAAAAGAATAACAAACACCCATCCACCGTCCAGCATTAGACGGCGATAGGCTGATGATGATCGTGATCCATCCATCCGTCCTCACGAACTTTCGCTTTTATAATATTAGTAAGGATAAAAAGTTCAAGCTAGGACAGGTTATTCTATTGTTTAAAAAGATTACTAGCCATTTGTAAGAAAGTGTGTGTAAAGCGATACCTACCGATATATTGAGAACAATATATTGTGATCGCCGTCGATAAACATCTACGTATCAGTACCAAATAAAAGAGAAATCAAATATTGTAATACCAAAGAGTCAGGTTATGAAAAGTTAATAGCAATTACGCTGGCTTCCTTGCCGTTCTAGGGATTCTAGTCTATTGACAACGGAAAAGGTTTTCTCGTATTTCATGTCTTCGCAAATGTAACAAAATATAACTAATGGAAATTTTATCATATAATACGAATAGAATACCTAGAGTGATGTTACTCAAATATTATTTCTCATCAAATTGACAATTTATAAAGATGTTCTACTAAGGAGCGATAGTGTGACGAAATGAAGTCTCAAAGACTTCTTTAGTAAATCGTCAGTGTTAATTAAAAAAGAAAAACAAGACTAAAAGTCCGCATAGGTATATGATGCTTTATCTGTAAATTAAAATAAATCAAGTATTATATATATATATATATAAAAATGTGGAAATTAAGAATAATAATCCCAAAAAATATATAAATTATTATTTATCTTTAAGATACGATATTTTTAGGAAGCAGTTTTTTTAAAAAAATCTATCTAGCATGGGCGTATCCAGCTTTTAGCCCAGGGAGGGGCAAATTTATTTTTGTCTTCCCAACTAAAGTCTTGGGGGGGAGGGGGGGCAGCTGACTTCCCCTGGCTCCCCCTCGGTACGCCCATACTGTCTTGTATTCTACAAGTGCCTATATTGGGTTAATAATGTTTAAAAGTATATCTAAATGAGTTTGTTACAGAATCACGCTGGGTGTCAGGTGCCAGTGGTCTCCTCCTCGGTTTAGACTTAACACAGGCGGACATACAGGCCGAATATACCTGCGTAGCCCTTGATACACCAAGTTCACCCTTGAAACTCACTACTGATGGTTAGTGCAATGATTCATCTCCATCAAAATTGTGATCAATGTGACAGAAATGTAGTTTAACGGTCGCAAAACTGAATTGATGTCTAGTAAATGGCTATTGGCTCCTATTTTCAATATTTGTAAAACACTAGCAGCGGCCTGCGGTTTCACCCGCGTAAGTCTCGATCCCATGGGAATATCGGGATAAAAATTAGCCTATGCGTTAATCCAGGTCTCCAGCTATCTACATACTAAGTTTCATCGCAATCGGTTAAGTGGTTTGTACGTGAAAGAGTAACAAACATCCATCCATCCAAACTTTCACATTTATAATATTAGTGGGATATCACATCACTCCTTACAATCGAAAACATACTATACATAGGTATATTATTTTTGTATACTCGAAAACTAATGGAAACCCAATTTAGTATTAATTACGCTACCGTTGAGACTTAATAAATACTGGTGTTAGTTTCAGTTAAAAACTTTAATTTTTGAATTTTCGTAACTGAAGGTATTTCTTAATGAATTTGACCCGAACTTTTATGGAAGAACACCAAAACTTATTTTTAGGTCAGTGAAAGGATTTAACAGTGACCCCATGCTTACGTAAAGCATTTGGCTACTTATAAGTTATAAAGTTTCTTTTTCACCTTTTCAATCGGTAATTATGTCTATTCATTGACTATAGCATAGTACTTTTATAAAGTCATGTTATAGTGACGTACTCAAATGACTATGGTAACAAACAAGCCAAAACAATAAGTCACACAATTTGTTTTTTTTTTCAACCCTGAAGAATACTGTAAACGCGTCATATTTTTCTGTAGATAGCAGCTGGCTAGAGAACATTGAACTGAAGTCGGTGGAAGCACGTACCGGAGACACTGTTGTACTGCCTTGTATGTTACGTCATATGAGCGGACATAGTATTAGGTAAGATATTATTTAATTTTATACCAGCTGATCTCTGAATTTATACTCCTATCCTTAGATTATTCTATGGAGATAAAATACCACCGTTAGGGATGGAGTTCGCGTCAGAACGGTGGTCCCCTGAAAACAATCGGTACTTCAGTGGATTAAGTATGAATGTATTACAGCTCAGTACAAATATTGTATTGTAATGGTAGTACAATATGGTATGGCTTAGCGATAACTACATTGTAACCATTTATTTTTAGGTCGATTGAAGACACGTTATCATAATTTGTTATAAGATACACAATACTACTTAAGATAGCAACCATAAACATGGTTTGTTTTAATGGTAAACGGTTACTTGCCAATATTTGCACGGCATCAGAAGTGGCATTTGCACATTATAAAATTTAAACCCTTTTTGTAGTAACACTACTCCATAGCTTTGGTAACGGTTCTTGCTACAATTCTCTGCAGGATTAGAGACTAGAGAACTGAGACTCCGTTTGGATTAAAGTAGTCTTGTATAATTACCCAATCGTTAGTTGGCAGCGACAAGATGCTAGTGGCACCTGGGCAGCAGTAACGTCCGAAGGTATCGTGCGAGGTGGATCACTAGTGATATCCAGCGCTCGAACCCACCACGCAGCACGATATGCCTGTTCATCTAATCCAGATTCCCCTTCAAGAGTGATTGTGAAACTGGTCATGTATGAGCCGTTGACGGTCGCCGTCGCACCTAATCCTTTGGTAAGTAATGAAGATTAAACTAAAAATTTCTGAACAAATACTTATGAATTAGGTTATGTATGGACCTCGTTAGTTCTCTGATATAATATACTTTATGTCGAATCGGGGCTAAAGGTAGTGACGGAAGATTTACTTTTGAAAAGTAAACGAATAGGAATCCAATGCAAAGATAATTAAAATTCTCCTGCTAAATATTTTACAGTAATTTCGTTCTGTACAAAATCCATATAATATGGTTATCTTACGTATCCCTATATATATGTATAGTTGTATATGTATATACATAGATACCATTACCCGGACTTTAGCACTTGTGTATTATTTATTACTACACAGAACAGCATCGAAATGCGTGACGGTATTTAGTATTACAAAAATATACAAATTATCTAAAATAAGTAAGTTTTGCTTCTTTCCCTTCAAAAAATTATGTCCCTCCACAGGCTGGCTTTTATTTAGTAGTTTTTGATACCTGGTTGTATAAAATTAGTTTATTCCATATGCAGTCTTGCTTTGGTTCTGCTTTGATAATATGTTACAAGTAAAACATTTGTATACCTATACCTCAGTTATCATCACATCAGCCGTAGGACGTCCACTGCTGGACACAGGGGCGGAATTTGTCGCTTACCAAAGTAAATATACGAGTCCCGAAAGTAAATATACTTTAAATAAAAATTTACCTGAACCTACCATTCCATTGATTTATTCCAAGATAGTCCAAATTGAAAAATAATTATTTTCCGTATGTTTGTTAGCTATCTCCAGGATATGGAATAAATATATTAAAAGTTTAGGTCACAAGATTGTTGGGTTATTAAATTCTTAGGTTAAACATTTTGGATTTTTACTTTGGGGGGGCGATCGCCCCTGCCCGCCATCCTTGGACCCGTGCCTGGCTGGAAGAAGACCGGTTGAAAACCGACTTATCTCCACCATTGACCTGCGATTTTTATAAGGTAATCTGTCCACCATGTTGGAGGACGTCCTACGCTGCGCAGTATAACGCAGTAGTTGTGACTAAATAAAACTTGCAATATATTGCTGTATTTGTCATTAGAGTCGCTTATTGTAGATGATAGGCACAGGCAGCTCCAGCCACTTCAACTGCTCGGTGCACGGCGGGCGCGGCGGCGGCACTACGCTGAGCTGGCAGCACGAGGGGCGGCCACTACACGCTCCACAGTCACGCCTGTCAATAGGACCTGTCCGGTCGCACCACGCGGGCCTTTACCAGTGCACTGCACACGACCATACAGATTCCGCTGTAGCAGGAGCTGAATTGGTCATTGCTGGTAATAATAGTATATTATTTAAGCTCACCAATTACACATATAGACCTTCAACTTGTAGATTGATTTGATAAATCCATAGCTAGTGGATATTTTTTTAAATATCACATATATGTAATATATATTTATTTTTGTCAAGATGGTGAATTTAAAACTTCTTATAACAATTATCGATCCTAAAACCGGGCTTTAGACAGGCCGCCAAGATTGGTGTCAACATTCAGTGGGGCGGTTGCCAGAATTGGACAAAGCATTGTAATAAGATGTGCGGCTACCGGGGTTCCATCGCCACGAATACTTTGGACTTTAGACGATCGACCATTGCCAGCTGCTCCAGATAAGTAAGTTCATAGAAGAAAATAAACTAGTAGGTGAAAGACAGAAGATGCAAATACTAGCCTTCATTACACATGTTACAGGTACAGTGTTAATACGAGAGCAGAAGCAGTACCTGGAAGTGAAGAAGGAACCATAGTATCTACTTTAAGTGTAACTATTAGAACCGCTGATGAGGGAGGCAGATATGGCTGTAATGCAACTAATTCTCAAGGATCACATGCTCATCAAGCACGACTAAATGTTTATGGTACGTTCCCATGTCTTTTTTTTATTCTATAATATTTTAGTTCGGATCGATTATAAATATGAGGACAACTCGAAAAACCTTTTAAAATTTCAAAAGTAAAAAAAATATATTTTCTAGAACGATTGACTAGTACTATTTTACGGGAGACTCTAAAACCGTTCTTGGGTTATCTCTGTCATCAGTATGCGTTAAAATATTTGCACCCTGATGTGATGTGGAATACATTTTTGCTCTTTGCAGGTCCACCAAATATCAGATATTTACCAGCACTTCATGTAAAGACTGACACAGATGTAACAATACACTGTCCTTATTCAGGGTACCCTATAAAGTAAGTCGTAGAAAATATAGTACATAATATAAGACATTACTGTACTTACTAAATATCGTAACAACAAACTACTACGGTAGAATTAGCCACCTGTTTTTAGTGGACTAAGTTGTTATTTTTCAGGGAAGTGGTCTGGAGACGAGAAGATGGTACTTTAGTAGAAAATGTTATAGACGCTAATGATGAACGAGGAGTTTTAAGACTGAATTCCGTCAGAAGTGCAGCAGCTGGTAGTTACACCTGTGAAGTTAGGGCTGAAAGTGGTGAGCTTGCAAGAAGAACAGTACGACTTGACGTCCATAGTAAGAACTTCTTTAACTCTGTACTAGCTGTAAGTTTTCGTGTATTAAAATATACTATAGGTTCTCAACCGCGCATTTTAATTACATTCTATTTAATACTAAGAAGATTGATATTTTTAATATACATATGTACATACAATAACGTTTCACGGAGCTTTAATTTTGTAAATATAGAAAATGATTACTATAATAAATAATTTTGATAATTAAATCTGAAAATATGTTATATCAGGTATATTTTGTTTCAATAGTTGTATCGTTAAAAACGATCTTTGTATAAGTTTATTTTGGAAAACTAAAAGTCTAATTCATTGTTATCAGAGCCACCAAAGATAGCGCCGTTTCAATTTCCCGAAGAGCTTGAAGTGGGAGGAAGCACTCAAGCAACCTGTAGCTTAGTATCTGGAGACAAACCTATCCAGTTTACTTGGCACAAGGATAATTTACCGATACCTTCTACGCTTAAAGTGAGTACACTACAAACTTAATTTAAAAAATTAAATACCCCGGGGTATTAAATTTTTTTACTCCAAAATTCCTTCAACGATTACAAAAGAGCTGATTTTCTTCGAACGGCTCCGGCCTATTGCCTATTAATATTTTTGAATACCTACACCCTGATAACATAGTCAAGTTTATAGTGTCCCCTGATATTGTCATAGCCGAAGCACCGTATCCATTACTGGGGGGGTGAAATTTGATCTTATTGGCAAGTACCTCTAATAGCTCGCTTCTCAAAGTACCATGACAGTGGTCAAGTCACGGGCTCGAATAAAAGGTTAGAATGTAATTTTTGCACATTCCAAATTATATTATGAGTATTTATAACAACCATAACCGGTAACAGCTGACGGTGGTGGGCTGTGTGGTCCTTTTCTAACTTTGTTGTAAAAGAAAACCGTTCTTATAAATGTTGTTGAATGTTTCTTGTTGCACTTTTATATGCGTGATCGTTATAATTGTGCAGCGAGCAGCTGAGCATGTCCAGATAGTGTTCAAATTTGCGTATAATATATGTATGTTGGCTAGTTCATATATGTTACGACAACACTCATAGTTTTTAATACAGTTTTTATTATTAAACGCATATTTTATACTTTTTCTTGGTCTGTGTGTGCAATAGGCTTACCAGGTATACGTACTTGGTTTTGGGAGATACAGTTTTACGTTTTTTGTTGAGATATTGACAAAAATACAGCATTGAGGAACAACAACAATCATTGAGTAACAATATTAAACTGATGTCCTAGCTAGGCTACGTAGTAGCCTGTATTAAGGACAGCAGCCCTCAATTCCCACAGACGATTCATTGTATGCTGTTAGACTTTTTTGCAAAACTTAAAAAATAAAAAATTAAATAATAACAATAGAAATAAAAATAATAAAAAACAATAATGAAAAATAAAAACTTAATCTGTAGACGGTGGCTGCTTATAGGGTTTTATATACTTATATGTATGTTTTGTTGTTTATTCTTACCAGGTTGAACAGAAAAATATGGATTTCTTTTCTTTACTGATCATTCAAGATCTAACTTCGAGTCATAGCGGAGAATATTCGTGCAGAGCAACAAACGACTTTGGAACAGTTAGCCACAGCGCTTCGTTAATTGTCAAAGGTATTTATTGCCTAACTCTAGGTTTATCTAAGCCTGTGTGAAGTAAACCGAACAAAACTATTAACTATGTGCTGTAGTTTCCAATCTAGGATGGCTAGAAACTGCTGCAATTAATTATACTGTGTATTTTTTTGTGTTTGCTGTTGTAAATGATGGTTTTGAATGATATGACGTAGGCGTTCAATACCTGAACAGTTTATCCTAATCACATTAATACTAAAAGGAAATCAATTCACTACATGTACATTATCTGTTACCACTAAATATTTCCAAGTCATTCCTATAGTACATCACTTCGCCATGTCTATATTATTATCAGTAACGGTTTCAGAAGTTAAGTTTGACATAGTCTTTATATAAATAGATTAAGAAAAACTGTTCAGTAGATACTTTTTATCTTCTGTTCGTTCACCGATTTTATATGTTTTTTTTTGTTTAGTGCTAGCTAATGCTAGCTTAAGTATTATCGAAATGTTAATACTAGTACTCCTAATAACTTAATGAACACATTCATACTGTTGGTCGCTAAGTAGTCCCATTTTATGTAGTCCAAATTCAGTTAAGTACTCGAACACAATAAGATACCTTTCGAGTTTTACAGTCAATAAATATACATTTCCCATTTGCTTTTGAAGAGTTGTACCTGGTGAATTTTCGAATAAAAAAGCACTACGTTGAAGCTTACTGAACATAAGACAAAAAATTAAAAATATTGTTTTAACGTTCGTAGTAAAGGCGCAAAGTCCCATTGTATCATTTGAAAAATTAAAAAAAGAATATTGCTGTTTGATTTTAATTTTAATTTATAGGAACCTTTACCGTATATTACAAGCGTTTTTGAAAAAAAAAATAATGTTTTACAACCTTCGTCATTCTGTTTGTATCTGTAACTATTTTATCTTTACCGAAATAGATGTTTTATTCAGACTAAACTGTCCACAATGGTCTTAGATGCCTTATTTTCTATTCTTGATTGGAACAGCGTAACATATAAAGCAGTCTCTCCGCACAGAACCTCCAACGTGGGTGTGGCGAGCGCAAAACACCTCGGTGTCGGCTGGCGCTGCCTTGCTACTTCCCTGTTCCGCTAAAGGACAACCTACGCCGAGAATATCTTGGGAGTATTCTACAGGTATGCATTTATAAAAAATTCTATTACCAATTTCATAAAATTATCCCAAGAACAAACTTAATATTGTAGTTGAAGAGCCTGTTCTCTCATACATTCCAACTGAAAATATAACTTTGTTCACACAATTTTGAGAGATACATTATGTTATTTTAAGATCAAATACTTTTTCAGGGTTCCATACCCAAAGGGTAAAAACGGAACTCTATTACTAAGACTCAGCTGTCCGTCCGTCTGTCTCTTTCTGTAACCAGGCTGTATTTCAGGATCCGTATTAGGTAGACAGTTGAAATTTTCACAGAATGTGTATATCTGTTGCCGCTATAACAACAAATGATAAAAATAAATTAAAAATTAAAGGGGGCTCCCCTACTAGAGACGTGTTTTTTTTGGCTTATAGTATTAAATTTTGTACGATGGTGCGGAACCCTTCATGCGCCGACTCGAACTTTCCCGGTTCATTTATTATCCAGGTATTTAAGTAGTGCGATATGTCCAGATGGTGATAACTGGCGTCACGTTCTTTGGGGTCAGTCCGAAGCTACTGATAACAGTGGAGGCTCAATACTACTAGATGGTACTGTTTGGCTGAGAGCTGCAAGCCCAGAGCATGAAGGCTGGTATAGGTGTACCGCAAGAGTCCAACATTCTTTCCTACACCATTCATTTTACCTTGACGTTAGAGGTAAGACTTGCCAAATTAAGCCCAGTATTACTTGTGGATACTAACTTTTAAACTTTCGCGTTCAATAATTCATAAATTATGTATATGTACGTAAGGCTGTATTGGCCGTGGTCGCAAGTGGATTTTCTGTGACTAACTGTCCAGTGCAACCTGTTCGAAACACACACACAAACATTCACACAATTTTTAGTCGTGGGAGAGCCATGCTTCGGCACGTATGGGGCGGCTCGACCGGAGTGATACCACGGCCTCACAGAAAACCGGCAATGAAGCACAAGCAAAATTAACGTGATATTAATATTATTTTTATTATTTTCTGTATTTATAAGCTTAATATGTCTATCTTTTGTTTTAACCACTCAAACGTTAATGATACATTTTGTAATAATTTCTTCAAACGTCGGTTACATCATAAGCATATTAAAATTGTTCATCCTTAGTAATATTTGTGCTATATAGGATGTACCTGACTTGCTTAAATGACTCAAAGGATTCTAGCATGCATTTACAATAAGAATTAAAAAAACACTATCCGTTTTAAAGGTAAAACCATTTGAATTTCCCTTTTCGTGTTTTAAGCAAGTGTCACATTGTTAGATACGGCTGTATAATTAATCAATTTCAACACATAACAGAGCCGCCGAGACTAAGTAGAAGTGGGAGTGGTGAGACTCGATGGGTAGTGAGAGGTTCCACGGCAAGATTATCTTGTACCGTAAGAGGAGAACCGGAGATACACGTTCACTGGACACACGACTCCAGACCTCTAGCTTTACAGTAAGTACATTTAAAGTATGGTGTACTAATCTCTCTTTTTATCGGGATCATAGTTGGTTTCCTCGCTGCATAATGGCTGTTGAAGTTTATATCTGTAATGCAGTATTCTGTATATTAAGACGGAATTTTGGTAAGTCTATATCAAATGTATCTTACAGCAAATAAATTAGAAATTACAAATAAATAGAAATAAATATTCATTTTGTATGATTGATTTAGCTTCTTCAGTCTTGAGATTTCAATTTCTTGTTTCCATATTGAATTCAGATATTTAAATAACCAGATATTGATTTATGAGTGAAACATAAGCTGGTCTGGCTAAGAACACATAACTTAATATCGAAAGATGATACCTTAATTGATTAAGATATTACCTAATATCAAATATCAGGTTATTGTTTCAGTCACGAATTGATATATAGCTTCGCATTCTGCCTATAACATAAGTTTTATACCCAGTAATATTAGATAACAATATTTCAAATCATATTCCCGAGCGAATTGTGTTGCCAATTTGAGTGTAATTCAAAATATGTACTTTGTATTGTATTGTGATACCGACCTATTAGTCTACTTATGTTGTACAAGGTACTGTGATAAAGTGTCCGTTGTTGAACTGTGTAAAGTGAGTTTTACAGCACAACTAATTTTAGGTGAGGGTCACAATTCTCTTATTGAATATTTGATGCCTTTCATTAGTACAATTGTTGCGAAATGACCTTTTTGTTGATTAAACCAACGAAAGTTAATCATATTGAAAAACATTTTCATTTCGACACACGCCCTGTATTAAAAATGAATTCATAAAACAACCAGTAACAAATGAGTTCTAAAGCGTTTCTTTACGGCTTTTTAATCAAAATAAAAATGAGTTTTTCACTGTATTTTTCACTTACCGGTCAATTTTAAAAGTTATAGCTTGAGATATAAAAATAGTTATTTTTAATTACAACTACATTAAAGTTTAAATGGTTCTTTTGCAAACAAACATTCACAACAGGTACATTAAAATATAAAATAATAAAACTCTGAACATAATATACTTAGTTTTAATTGATCACTAGTTTGAAAGGTTTAGCTTAGCTAAAGCTCATGATTAATTGGTTCAATCTCAGAAGATCCATTGGCCAGATCCATAATGGATCTAGTGACAATTTTTTTTCTCATTGGATCCTGATTTCAAAATGTGGATCTACTGATACTGATGAGATTTTTTTATAATAATAATTTTGACTGGCCTGTTGGTCTAGTGTGACCCTGACTGTTGAGCCCGAGGTCGTGGGTTCGATTCCCACCCAGGACAAATAATTATGTGACGAGCATGATCATTTGTTCTGTGTCTGGGTGTAATTTATCTATAATATGTATGTATTTAAATATGTAAGTATGTTTATCAGCAGTCTGGTTACCATAGTACAGGCTCTGCCTAGTTTGGGATCAGACGGCCGTGTGTGAGGTGTGTGAAGTTATTATTATTATTATTTTATTAATAATCGGACGTCTCGATTAATCCTCTCGGGTTACCTGCAGGGCCACCCTAGTAAAGCAGAAGTCCCTTCTATCTATGGCGACCATATTCATTTTTCTATGCTTCCTTTTGTTATTCTTAATTAATAGCTGTATGTATAACCATATGAAACTTCATAATTATTTTAGCATTTTCTAAATATTGCTGATTTGAGAAAGGCAAGGAATGGTGCATCAGTAAGAATTGCATTTAACAGTACAACAATTTAACGGATTAGCAAGGAAATCTGTGACAGTATGCTTTAAAGGCCATGAAAAATATGTCTATCTAATGAGAGATACATATATCAATAGATCCATCATGGATCTGGCCAATGGATCTTTTGAAAAAAAAATCTCAGTAGATTCACATTTTGAAATCAGGATCCAATGAGAAAAAAAATTGTCACTATATCCATTATGGATCTGGCCAATGGATCTTTTGAGAGTAAATTTAGTTTACCACAAAGTCGAAATAGATTTATTTACAACGATTGCTTGTACTTTAAAATGCTTTCGTTTAAATGTAGTAAAACACTTTACAATGTTTGTTCAATCGTAGTGGTTCCGGTGGAGTTGAAAATAGGGATACGGGTTCTGGTGCAATGTTGTCAGAAGTGACAATACCGCACGCAGGACCAGAACACGCTGGGGAGTATCGTTGCCTTGCCCGCAACTTGTATGGTAGTGACGAGCTTGTCTATCGACTATTCGTTAAAGGTAAGTACTATTTTATCTTTATTGGCTCATTAACACCCTGGTTTATTTACTACCAAAATAGTTACCAAAAATAATAAATGTTAAAAGCGGGTACTGTTTGTCGCAAATTAAATTAATTGTTAAAGGTTTTATTATTACGAGGAATTCACCTGAACAATGTTCATTGGTTACCTACGATAACGAATGCTGCAAATAAATAATATTTTTTAATTTACAAACAGGAGTATGATATGTTTTTAGCCAAATGGTTAAAGATATCTTATGTTTGAAATGTTACAAGAAAACTCTGAATCGATGTCTGCTTAGTAGCGTTTTTTGGGGCCTTGTTTATATTTGTATGATTGTAATCGATGTAAATAGATGAACAGAACCGTTCCGACCATTTGACGATTTTTAATGCAACTTGTTGTTCATGTATAAAATAGTAATAGTGAAATAATCGTACATTATCATGTTAAGATTTGTTAAACTGTACCGGTTTTTTTTTGTATCTTACCAAGCTAATCAAAATTTATTTACTACAATTTAAGTGAATATATTTATTTTTTGAAGATTTGTAGATATCTTATTCTGAAATATTTCTGGACCGCTGGAGGACAATGGTTAGCAATCAAAAGTACCATTGTGTTTACGAAGTTCAGACTAGCTACAATATTCAGATTACGGCACCAATTTTGGGTTAGTTTGTTTACCTTAAGATTGGGATAATTACAACTTTCAAATAAATATTTATTTTTGGTTTGCTTACCTTATATATTCCAATACAATAAAAAATAAAGGTTCGGTTACAATGTAAATAGTTGAAAAATAATGAAGATTACTGAAAAAAAAGGTTCAAGTGGAAATCATCAACATGTAAATGCCTTTTCTTAACTGTTAAATAGCTGCCTATATCGAAATCATCATAGGTAGTTGTTCCTTCATCAAAAATCTTACTAAAATTCTAAAGGCGAAAGTTTGTAAGGATAGATGGATGGATGGATGTTTGTTTCTCTTTCACGCAAAAACGTCTGGACGGATCTGAATGAAATTTGGCACAGAGATAGATTATAGTCTGGAATAGCCAAGAGGCTAGGCTTTTTATCCCGAAAAAAAAACGGTTACCGTGGGATAGATTTACCTAAAATTTCCACGCAAACAGAGTCGCGGGCAATAGCTAGTCTCAAATAATTTAAAAACAATCAGCCTTTTACTACCTATGTTTAAGCGACTGTCATCTGGCATTTGCTCTACACGACAATAATAGTAATTTAGAATGTTGTAGTAACTTGCAACACTAAATGCTTTACAGTACAACAGCCTATTATTTAAAGCAGTATATATTTAATTTATGCACATGACTACACGCGACAAAATTCATTCCATTTTTTGAACTATTTCCTTTACAGTAGAATAGAAATATTCTCGAGAACTAGTAAAATAAAACAAGTGTAGTCATTTTCTTAAGTCTCTTTGATATCAGTGTAGTTCAGTTATTTTAATTTAATTTAATTATATAAAGTACCTAGGTTGTAAACCTAGAATTTAAGCTTTAACAAATTGAATATTCATTAATCATTCATTCATTCGTTCACTCGCTAGTCTTGAATTATTTCTATTGAATAGGTATTCGTATTCTAATCGCTGAAATGTATAGTCATTTTGTAAGACATAGGTCAGGTTGAATTTAACTAAGGAATATAATGAATTAATTGAATCGTCTGTAGAACATAAGTATAACATACTTATGCCAACTGTAGCATACACAATATAAGGATAATAATAATGTACTTGTCTCAAGCGTGTAATGAAAATAATAATGGCCGCAGTTTAGTGCAGCTCTGTACTTATTCAGATGTTACGATACCGACGTTGTATTGTACTGTACGACGTACGTGAACGACACTTTCGTTTCAATCATTTGGAATTGATCGACCAATGGTGGTGACCAATATTTGAGTTGCCCTAAGTTTATGGACGTGTAAATGACTACCATTCTTTGCGATGACGTAACGCAACTATCCAAAACCAACCAACCAACGTAATAGCTAAGGTGCCAACCTTGGTTGTTTATCACCAACGTTTGAAAGTGATCCTAATCCAACTGAGCGTGTTTTTCACTAAGTGTTGCGCGTGAAGCTCTAGAGTAAGCCCGTCCCACGTATTTAGCAAGCGATACTGCTTGACAGTTGAAAGTATATAATGTACGTTACCACAACCACTGAATAAACTCGTCGTGTCTTTGTATAGGATATGTAGTAAAATTGGCAACTAAACAAAAAATAGTATTTCATAAACATTTAGATAAACATTCAAATTTTGAAAAACCATCAATGTATTATTACAATTTCCATGTATGTTCGCAGTTCAATTTCTCATGTATGCAAGTTGACGGTTCATATGTGTTGATAAAATACATTTTAGGTACCTTGAAGCCGTTCAGAATTGGTAACATTATTATTAATAGATGCTAAGGTAGCCTGTCTAATGCTGAATGTTTTACATTATCAGTCAAATTAATATATATTACCTAGTTTATATAAAACCGATTTTATTACGAATTCGCCACCTGTAATTAAGTACGAAATGTTAATTTGAATTTACATCTCTGTTGAAATGGACATAAACAGTGAATAAGACTTATTATTATGCAAATTTGGTACATAAAATGACTATTGAAATATTTGAAACCTACTGGGATTGAATCTAGCACGTTTTAAGGATTTGTAATGTAATTTTAAAATATGTAGACTGAGAGAAGTTTTGACTGTTGAGTCAAGTCCAGTTCTTCCACTTTAGGGAGGTGGATGAATTTGCCCAACCGAGTGCTGTCTCGATAATGGCCTATTTTGCTATCGGAAGGAAAATCGGCCATTATCGAGACAGCACTCGGGACTAATACATAACATTGCAGATAAACATCACAATTACAGGAGTGTTTTGATACAAACTGTTTACTATAAAACCATTTACTCCTAGAAGCAAAAACACTTGTAAAGTATCCATATTTTTTAAACAATAATTACGGTTATTTAAATATTTTCTCTCTCTCGTGGGTGCTGTTTAAAATGCTCTACGCGTTTGGCCCGCCCGCGCCCTCATTATACACTACGATCACCATAAAACGTAACGTGGGGTCTGATAATACTGAATACTCGCTATAAACCGGCGTCCCCATCTTTACATACATTTTATTATTTACCCCCTGCATGTAAATTGGACGAATAAAATGTATGACTACAAGCTCGGGTTCTCTTTAGTAATTCGTAGAGTTATAACTATAAGTTTATTTTATATTTAGTTAAATTTATGTGTTCAGTATAAGGTCATCTTTATATGTAGAACTCGTCTAGAGCGTCCGCTCGAGGTAAAATAATATATTATCAGACACTTAAAAATGTTTATTTAGGATCGCATGCTACCATTAGTGTGTGTCTGTATGCTAAGAGGGATTATCCCCTGTGAGCTTTATCTTATGTTTTATATGAACTATGTTCAAATTCACAGAACACAATAAATACATTTATATTGCGACAGGCGTTTTGTGTTTTGAAATTTTATTATGAGTTCTAGATAATATGAACCTTATTTGATAGCACACAAAATTCGCTAAAAGTTTAACAGGTAACGGTAACATTTGGTAAATATGTTTGGATGGTTCTTACATTCGATTATATTTATCAAATGGTGATGAATATCGAAATGAAAGATACTGTCGCATTAGTTTAGTAGTAGTGTGCAATCTAATAACCCAGTCGTGCAATTTAGCGATAATTCCTGTGTATTGTTTGCGACATAACTTGATACCATGATGATTTGCATTTTGACTATGTGGACAGTTTGACAGACAGTTTTGAACATAATTTAAAATTAAAAGAAAATCTATTGATGAGGTTGGATATTAAAAATAAAATCCAACAAATATTGTGCTATTATTATAAAAAAAGCCATAAAAATATAGAAAATCGCGACATGCTTGATTTTCAAACAGGTCGTATAAAAATCAAGCATATTATGTTATCTGTTTACCTGTGAATAAAAATCTCAAATCAGTCGTGCATATAGAATAACATAGCGCTCTCATACCACCTTATTTAACTGCATACGTATACACTGCACTGCGTAGAATGGTGGTTGTGGTGGCTGTTGGTTTGGATGAAAAAAAAAAAACAATCGTATAATATTATTAAACACACAAATGTAGTGCGTGATATTTATCTGGTATCTATCCTCCGAAACTGAAAACGGATAATGTATGTAATGTACGGTAGAACTAGTCAGGATAATTAAGGGTAGGTACTGACTCCCCATAACGACTGTCGCAGCTGTTCGTGATAGCCGGACCCGACATCTTTACGTGCTCTTCGTGACAGGAGTAGATACTATTTTTATACCGTAACCGTTATTTTATTGCGTGGATCAAACGATCGGCGAAGTATTTTAAAGCCACAAAACTCGTCCCATGACACTTGTTGTTAAATAAGTAGCAGTAATAGTTTAATATGTTTTGTTCACACAGAACGTCCCAGCGTCCCAGAAGAAGTACGAGTGTCTGAAGTGTGGTCGCGTAAAGCTCGCGTGACGTGGCGTGTTACGCGCGGTGCGCTTGTGTCGCACTACTCGTTGCAGTACCGCGCACTCACCCGCGACTTGTCTCACTCGTCCTTAGACGCGCCATTACCCCCGCTCCTCGACAGCTGGGACACGCAAGATGTCCTCAACCTTACATTGGCTAATTCAGATTTACTTCACGTTGCGTAAGTTTGAGATACATTAACAAACCTCTTCCATCAAACTTTTTACAGTCGCAAAAGTTTTGTTACGTTAAATTCATTGAATTACAGATGTCGTCGTCTTAGCGTGCGTTTCTGAAATGAAATGATACTAAAGTTAGTAACTAAACCTAAACTTTGTTCTGACTAAGTTTATTCCTAAGATAATACCAATTAGCCGTAACATTGATTGATAACTATTGAAAAGCCTTTTAGCTTCTCAGCTTAATGATGTTACGCCACAATTGGTCCATGATAGGTTCTATTACAACAAAGGGCTGACCGATGTTTTACATGGAATTAAGTACAGTGAAGTACCTTATTGAATTTATCTTTCTAGGGATTTATCCACAGTTATGGGTACTCGTATCTATAGGTAACTAATAAATGTGAACATATTTACAATATGTATCTTGTTGCTGTATCTTATGAAATTGTACTTAGAGGTATACGAGGAAATACGAGTTTACGATGTAAGAATTTTAATGTTTTTAATATTGAAAAAAAAAATATCGATTTTATTTATTTTACATAGACACCCTATGAATTGAAAAAAAAAGCCTACTTTTGTCGTACCTTGTTTGAATATTGTAAAGAGTTTAGTTGGATTCAAGTGATAGGATCTGCTATGGTGGTAGAGGATTAGTTACGAGCTCAAATTTAATAAAATTTTACTACAGGTAGTCTTCAAAAATGAAGAAAAATGCGTTTAATTTCTTCATAAAGCCAACAGTTTTAAAAGTTAAATAAATTATGTGATTTCAAGTTCTAATGAAAATAAGTACCGGATTCTGGTGAAACGGTTGCTGTGAATTTAAAGTTTAATGACTTGAAGGCCAGCAGGGACTACTGAAATTTTATATTTCTTTGTTTAACTCGCTCTTAAAAAAATTAAGCGTACCCAATTAATGTTTTCGTAAATTTTGCAAAAGTTAATTTTGTCTTAATTGTACACTTGGTTAGGTTGCAATGAAAAAAGTTAATGAATTTTCAGACTATTTTATTATCAGATAGTTCACAAAACAGACTAAGTGATTTAAGTATAAACAACATTAATTTAAATACAAAAATAAATAAAAATCAATTTAAAGCAATAGGTATCTATATCACTACAACAATACCGTGTAACGTGTGTAGTTTTTTCTGCTACTAACTATTGTGATATTCTGTTTTACCCAAATACCCAACAAAATAATGTTGACAAACCTTGTAAATACTGCATTCGTTTGTAAACCTTCTTAAATTATTACTTTGTTGCATTATTACATCATTGTGTAATCTATTATCGTTATGTCGATATAATATACCTCTAAATAAAAACTGACACACTGCAGGGGACCTCTCTGTGGTAAGAATTCTCAGTTTTAGATAAAGTAGTCTACTACACTAGCTTATTGCAAGTTCGGAGATTTCCAAACTTTGAAAACTACATGTTAGGCAAGCTATGATGTATTCCTTCACGCACATAAACTTTGAAAGTTAGAGGGGCGTAATGAAAGAGTATTGCATGTATCATCAATAATGGTAAAATTTTCGTTGGCGTATAAAAGGCACCGTTCTTATTTTAAAGACACCACAATAAACATTTCATAATTTTAGTAAGTAGACATTTTCATAAAATAGAAAAAAAAAGAAAATAAAGAACTTTTTGGGATAACTGGTTAATTACTTTCAGATGCATAGTTAATTTATTTGCAATTTGTTTATACAAGTAAGGAGTAATTTGAAATTTGCGAGTATTTTAACATGTATGATGAAAGACAATTTTCTAAAAAAAATGAACAAGGGAAAAGTGTAATAAATAAGTATTTTCTGAGTTAACGGAACTAGATATTCAGTTTTTGATTTTGTAAACAGTTTCAGTGTGACGCTCCTACATAGAAACGGGTACGCATAATTTATTAGAAACGTCACTTTCTTCCTTATATCTCGACTGTGTATATTTTATTTATCCGCTAAACGAATAAATGTCATAACTACAAACTGGCCTCAAGGGTCATAATACCCTTGTTATTTATAATATAATGAGGATAATCCTCAAGTCTGGTGGCCTATTTAAAATATAAGGTAAGACTATTCCTTTAATGTCGAACACAGATCAGAAGGTCCAGGACGTGCGGGTGCGGCGGTAGCTGGGCTGCTACCTGACACTCGGTATGCACTGCGCATGGCCGCCTTCAACGACGTCGGCGCCTCTCCTTACACTACACCGTTACACTTTACTACACGTGAAGAAGGTTATATGATAATCTAGGCTTATAAATACCTACATTATTATTGTTAAAGTGCCTAGTGCTACCTCGACCATTACTAGTCTTTTGTAGCGCACTCTAGCTTTATAATTTACTGCTCAGACTTCGAGGAATCTCCAGATCCTATCAGCAGTGATTTGTATTTTGTTGTTTACAGCAGTGATTGTTTGTATTTCCTGCGGTTGCATGATATGCAACCCTAGGTCTTCGGTATTCGGCACCGCATTAGTCAGGCACACAAGCGTAGAATATGCATTGCAGTTTCTTCTGCCTCTCGACAGAATCGGCATATTGTGTTCTCGCCTAACTTTAGGTTGAACATATGTTTGTTCAGTTTGCAATACCTACATAGTTAGTGACTTAAAAGTTTCTCAAGTTCTAAATAATGATAAGTTTATTAAGTAGCTTTGTAGTATGTGGGAATAATTTATAACATTAGCATAGTACACCACTCTAGATGTCACCTGTAATATAGTTATTATTACTATGTTAATTATCTCGCAGACAGATATTATTAGTATGTTACACTTGACCAAAAATTAAATTAGTGGATATACTAGTGAGTTAGGAATCAAGCATAACGCTTGTTAAGTAAAGAGTTATATAAAATTTTCTCTTAAAGTTACTGTGTCCTCATAGTGAGGACATCTCAACAGCCGCTAATGAATGGATAGGAAGAATTAATTGTGACGTCACTCTCTAGTCTAAAGTGTTATATTGTCTTAAAAGAAGTTTTAGTAATCTTTTTATATTTTTCTATAGCGCCCGGAGGAGCACCCCGTGACATAACAGTGAGGGCGCTCAGGGCTCGTGAAATGCACGTTACGTGGCTGGTAAGCATAGCATACTATAGCTTGTGTAAATAAGACACAGGATTGTTTAACAAATTACTAACGTCATTGTTTACAAATTTTAAAGTTTTTGCCCGCGGCTTCGCTCGTGTTAATACAGATTTTGTCAGACAATTGCTCGGGAACAGTTCTATTTTTGGGAATGAAAGGACCCTGTGTCTTTTTCTGTATCCCTGTCAATGTGTGTGATGTTAATAGAAATTGTATCTTAAAAAGTATGGCTTTAGGACAAAAATAAACTAGTAAAACTTGGATACAATACATATAGGTATTCATTTTAGGCGAAAATTTTGTATAAGTTCGAAATTTAAATAATTTGATATAAAAATACAACAGCTATCTAATGTAGTAGCTGGTACTATTCACGATCCATATTAAAGTTATTTGCCATAAGTGGAATTTATGATATTCCGTGTACCATTTATTAAAATTAGTGATATATTACTTCCTCGCGAAACCCGTCATGTGTCCAAAGTTATTACACAATTATGTGTACATCAATTTCACAGTTATAGTTAGTATATGCATTTCAGTTGGTTGTTTATTTTTGCTGGAAAATCTTACAAACAATCGCGAATTTTAATTATTATATGTTAGTCATGTTTTCTAAATTTGTCTTGATGCAATTTTTCAAACCGTTGTAAAGAGACTTTAGTATAATAAACATGTTTAGTATTAACTCAAAAACAACAGTTATAACTATAGAACGCGTTATTTTCGATATAAACTAGTTACAACTAAAAAGTTACAGGTGATTTTGGTAAGATTACAAAATGACTTTTACATCACGACCTATTTTTTTTTAGCCACCACCTCGAGAGACCTGGCATGGTACATTATTAGGGTACACGATCCGTTGGTGGGAAGTCTCAGATGAGGGTAAAGGGACGTTAAGTGATAGTCCAGGATCTGAAAGTGGGGCTAGTGCAGACGCCATGAGTACTACTTTGAGGGGCTTGAAAGCAGCGACGAGATATGGAGTGACAGTTCGGTCGTACAACGCTGCTGGGACGGGACCACTGTCGCCGCCTCACTACCGATATACACTGGAATCACGTAAGTTGTTACACAATTTTTGTTGTCATTACACAGTTTCGTTTTATATCGATGACCGACGACCAGTATAACTTGAACTGCCATTGTATAGCCTTTTTCGTATAATTTTTAAGTTTAAAACAGACTTTGTTTAAAATGTTTAGCTTTCTGTATATATAACGTTAAGTATTTTAAATTTAACATTAGGTAGTTCGTGTAAAACGGGCAGGAGAATAATTATTTTCACGTGTTCATATATTGATAACGCATGTATTAAACTTTATGTGGTAACTATTCAAATACAATAGATAAGAGAAATGCGATTTTTTTTTCTTTCTTGTACCTAAAATTTACAGGTGCCGTCTGTAGATTCTGGTTTTAATTTATTTTTACTTTAAACTTTACTTACATACTTACAATTTTTATAGTTAAATATACATCCTGAACAGTTAAAAATGCTGATGACAGCTTACTAATTTTTTTAGTTCTTGCTATTCGGTCGTGGAATACCCTAGCAGTGATAATTATGTAGGGTTACAATTTCCAATCATTCATATATTTTTAATTTTATTAACGAATTTATGAATCTAAATGTTCTAGATTTAATATACCTCCGAGGCGTTTTATTGTATATAACATTTGTTAATTTTATCAATTTAGGAATAGCTTACCTACGTCCCATTAGTAGGCCTATGTCATTCGATGATCTTGCACGTGCTAAATACCTACCGCCCGCTGTCCCGCCGGCGCATATACGCAGTCACGCGCAATAGGTTGCCGACAGCTGCATCGCGCGCACGCGCTTTTATTATTAAAGTACAAAAAACGTAATTCGAGATCGTATTGATATATTCTTTAAAAACTTTTTTCACAATGAAAATTTACATGGTTGTTTATGTGCAGTAAATGAATGTAGATAAAATAAAGAAGAAAAGGGCCGCCAACACTATTTATAAAAAAAAACAAAATACCCTTTTAAAAAAAAGTTGTGGGGTTTAGAATATTTTCCACCATACAGTTTAATAATCGAGATTTTAAAAAAGGGAAGCAGTTTATTAATCTTTATATAAAAATAAACCACAAGTAGGATTTTTGTATACTTACTAAAACATTTGAAATGAAAAATAAGTTAAATATCTACTTAATTTACAAAGATTTTTTTTTATATATAAATAATACATTGAAGAGGTAACCCTACACACACGACCACACGGCCGTACGCTATTGCGATGCAATAATAATCGTGCTTCCAAACATTCAAGTTCATTTTCGCAAGCAGCGGTCGGGGCCCAGAAAGAGAGGCAGTTGAAACGGTAGGTATCGATATTTTTTGTAGGGAGTCATTTATCTGTTACGTAGTAACTATTCAGTAATCTGTGCCTTTAGCCAGTTTTGAAGTCATTTGTGCAAAGAAGTTTGGTGCATATTTTCAAGGTCCCTAAAACTTTATTTAATATGTATTTTATGCCCTTTACTCTGTATAATCGCAATCAAAGAGAAAACTGTGCAGCTATTTCCTCTTTGATTGTCATTATGTATAGTAATATTTACCTCATTAAACGTAAAGATAAGATTAAAGTTGGATACTGAATCGTTATCTTAATTACTCCTAGCAATCCACGACAGAAGTATTGAAGTTGAAAGTCCAACAAAGGAAGTTTAGTCGTAGTGGCGTAAATAACTGAGCGCTATCGACGTGAAGCGACGATCGTAAATTTTCCCATCAAAATGCAAAATGGCTTAATTGGACTGTGGCCTTTCTGGATCTAGGTCAAACGAGTCAGTACAAATTGATGGCACTTTTGTATTCTGCATTTGTTTTATTCTTATTTCTTCATGCGAAAATAGAAATTCGAATCAATTGCTCTTTAAGGTCCAATATTTCCAATGCGAAAATTGATCTTGACTGTAACTTTTACCTGTACATCTAAACTAATATTATAAAGCTTTTTTGTTTGTTTGTTTGTTTGGTTGAACGCGCTAATCTCAGAAACGATTGGTTCGAATTAAAAAAATCGTTTAGTGTTGCGCAGCTCATTTATCGAGAAAGGCTACAGGGTATATAACATTACACCACAACCAATAGGAGCGGAGCAGTGACCATAAACGCAGGTGAAACTGCGGGGACGGCTAGTTGATCTATATATTGCAATCAATTAGAAAGCTTCACAGTAAAGTATTATATTTTGTTACGTCTATTTTCACATTTTGTTACCCATAAACATTTATTAAATTTAAAAAAAAGAGAAATTAGGGACAAAGCATAAAAGAGAAGATAAAAAAGTTAAAACTGTTTTTTTTTCAATAAAGGTGTAAAATTTCATTTCACTTTAACTAATTGGGAATACGTTAATAACTTATTATTTTATAGTATACACCAATCTTTAGTTATAGATGTTGTTGGTTGTTAAACTGTATTTTATACAGAACTACTAATTGTTTTTTAAACTTTCGTGACTACCTACGCTACGCTACGCTACGTTATGTGATATTAGATGTGTATGGACTTTATTTTATTACAAGGCACCATACCTTTTTTGATTACCTGACGTTTCGATCGCATAGAACCGATCGTGGTCACGGGTGAACTTATCGAAACTTCGGGTAACCAAAAATGGTATTGTGCCTCGTAATTGTTATCGCAATTAAGTTCCACTTTACACAACATAACTATTAGTCAGATGTTTTTATAGTTCTAACAAACAATCACTGCTGGTGGCATTGTTACAATGCACTTACTAAATAGCCAATAGCTTTAAATATCAATTGCATAGCAACCGAATTCGAAAGGCATACCGCCTTTTGAGTCGCATTGTATTGAACGGTTTCAAATATCTAAATGTAATAGTTTTACACAAGCAGTATTTTCTTAATAGCACCAACTGGAGGCCCAGAGGGAGTGACGTGTGTATCAAGTGGATCAACGTCACTCCGAGTTCAATGGCGGCCACCCCCACCAGATACAAGAGGAGGGCTTATAACCCATTACACATTACAATATACAAGACGCGATGCGGACCCTATGCTGCCGACACAAGATGCGTTCTTGAGGTTACAGGTAAACGAAATTGCTCTAAAGTAGGGTACGCTTGGGCTTTGAACTACATACGTATTCCTGTCCTTGAACCTCCTCCTCCTGCAGGTCAAGCTAATACTTATAGAAAAGAGAAAGAGAGGTATCTACTTCGTCTTTTCTTAGCAAATTTAGACTGTTCTGCATTTATTTAATATATGTAAATTTTGGCTGGACATTGACAGCTTTACAGTTAACCATTATATTTTGTTACATTAAAAATGAGCTTTCAGATTTTGTTGTTCCGATATATTTTTATGTTTCACGATACATCGGTCACAACAGCTAAATCCTTTTATTGAAATTAGTTTAGGGAAAGTATATGAACTATATTTTTAAAGAGGAATGAATAAATTAGGGACAGAACATAAAAGAAAACATGAAAAAAAATAAACGTCAATAAATTAATTTATTTGATATTTTGTTCTCTTGGAAATCAAGTAAATAAATGTTACAAACAATGTTTTTCCTGACTATTTTCATCAAAAGTCAAAAAGTCTAATAAATATATATATATATAGGTAAAATTCAATTTAGTTTCAGTTTATGCAGCAAAACACAAAGGATTAATTTATGTACAATGTGATACAATGGATATAGCTTGAAAACTTATTAAGATCATCTAACACTAGTTATAGCGTAGCGTGCTACGATTTGCTACGATTGCTACAAAAAAAAAAAAACAACAGCTCAAAAGTTATTTTGCAGACACAAATTAAAGTTAAATTCAAAGCTAGTTTTGTTATTTATATATTCTTGTTATTAGGGCGAGGAGGCGACAGTATCGCGTCTGACTCCTTACGCTGAATACGAAATACGGGTACGGGCGCACAATGCAGCTGGTGATGGACCTCTATCGGCTCCACAGATTTGCAGAACTGATGAAGATGGTGAGAACTTTTTTCATTTATTATTTCGAAACTATGCACTACAATGTATGTTACATGTAACTTATAAAATCCTTTGTTGAAAGCTTTCGTTAAATACAATGTACTGCAAACTTTTGCCTGTAAATAACTATCTTTTCACATATATGTTACAATGTTTTATAACTCGTTCGTACTTCGTTTGAAACAGGGTTTGAAAGTCAAATATTTCCGACAAAACCTGGCAGCTATTACTAACTAGTCCTGAGAAACTTAGTAACTGACTTTTTCTCTTTTCTGAGCTGATAATTCAAAGTTTTTTAATCATTTTAATTAGTTGAGAGATTTTGTAATACGAGTAATAAACCTTATTCAAAGTTATCGGATTTACTTTGGAACACGACTGAGGATTTTTATAACTGAAAAAGTTTCATGTCCTTATTGGGCATCAGAAACTGTATAATTAGTTTCACGAATTTGTTTGTGTAATTTACTTTACATTACCATACTTTATTTATTAGAGATAAGATATAACTCATTCTAAATAGCACCTGGTACATAATTTTTCTAACAGAGACAGACAGGGCATTCCCAATCTCTTTAAACAGCGGTTTCTTGCTACCAGGTTTAGTACAGGTCGTTTTTGGACTATACCTGTCGTCTTTGGTAAACTCAGTAGTAACAGAGTGATATGAACATTCTCATTTCATTTGATAAAAAAGGATTCCTACTTTCTTTAAACAGCGGTTTTTTGCTAGCAGGTTTAGTACAGGTCGTTTTTGGACTATGGCTGTCGTCTTTAGTAAACTCACTAGTAACAGAGTAATATGAACATTCTCATTTCATTTGATAAAAAAGGCAACTCCCAAACTGTGTAAATATTACTATGTTGCCAGAAAATTTACAAATACATATTGCGTTGCTAGAAACTATAAAATTAATACATATAAAGTGTACTCAAACTCAGAACAACTGTGGGTCACTAACCGGGTAACCAGATCACGTCTTAAACTATTGCACCATCCAGGTTTTTACTTCTTTGTACTAACGTGATATAATAATATGATAACGTGATTGTCTTGTATGATGTTATGTAAGGATATATCGCACACCTAGATCTAAAGGGAACTAACTTAAAAATTTAAATTTTTGGATTATGCACACCATCGAATTCCTTATCTCAATACCTACCGACCAATAAACTAGATATAAAAATATCACCACTACTCGACACTAGATGGTAAATATTCCAACACAGGCTCAACTCAAAATAATAAAATAAATATACATATATTGTAAAACAATAGGTAAATAACTACAAAAATCCAATTTTCAGTCCCAAAACATGATTAAAACACAAAAGGAAGAAATTTATTGTAGGAATCTTCCATACAATATGTTTCTTATAGCTTCATATGAAGCCCAAAACTCCTGCAGTGCACAGAGACACAGTAGTTAGATTTTTGCCTTTTCTGAAAAAAGTGTTTTTTTTGAGTTAGCTCCCTTTAGGTCTAGGTGTACCTAACATTATGTTTCATCGATGTATTAATGTTTCCATGGTAACCCCTTGTTTCCTTCTGAACTTGTTTTGATATCGTAGTACCGAGTGCCCCGGGCGGTATGAAATTAATAGCGCTCGGTGAGCGATCGCTGCGCGCTTCCTGGTTGCCGCCGCCGGAACCAAACGGCAAACTCACACACTACATGCTCTATGTTAAGGATATGTCTGGGTAAGTCATACTAATATATTAAGTACAGTGTTACCAAAAGTGCATTAGATTTTAGCTACACTATGGGGACCCCGTAAAATATTGCAACAATCGGTTCCAATATTTATTTATATTACATATACTTATCTATAAATCTTTGTCGATCGAAATAGTAGTTTTGATAAACACGGCTTATCAAAACTATTATTTAAGCCGTGTGGCTGTTGCCTCTGTATGTTAATTTTGAGTTTATATTTAATATTTTTGATATTTTCAACCCCCGACGCAAAAATGTTATAATTTTGACGTGTCTGTGTGCCTGAGTATCTGTGTGTCTCTCTGTCTGTCTGTGGCATCGTAGTCCCAAACGGATGAACCGATTTGAGTGCAGTTTTTTTTGTTTGAAAGGTGACTTGATCGCGAGTGTTCTTAGATATAATTAAAGAAAATATGTTTAGCCGTTTAAAGACCATCAGCTCTTTTGTAATCGTTGAATTTGGGGGTATTTAACATTTTTAATTTATGATTTTTAAAACTGTTGTCCTAATTCAAAATGTTTACGTTTAACGTCCGCCTACACATGAAACTTTTATCAGATTCTTAGCAGTTTGAGTTTTATACTTGAATTGCTGACGGTCCATAATATTTTACTTCAGTGTTCCTTCTACATTGGTTTTGATTAGAAAATGTAGTCATAACTAAATTAAGGAAAAAACACAAAAGAATCTTTAATAATTTACGAGGATAAACATCAGATACAAATATGATTCTGCTATTATTTGAAAAGGTTTATTTACTGAGCCCAAATATATTTAGTTGAAGGTTCTGTAACAGCAATTAAGTAGTTTAACCGCAGAGAGGCCCAAGTTAATAATTGAAACAGTGCCCATCTATCTGACAGGGGAATAGACAAAGTTAGTGAATCGTAATCCAAGTTAAATACCGCTTAGATTGAGCTATTTCAAACCGCCTTTACCCCTGTTACTTCAAACATAATTTTTATAGTTTATCTAAGTTATCTCTTTTAAATCTGATGGGGAAAATATGATATACGTAAAATTATATATATCGCACCCCCGCGCCCCGGTGCGACACTGTCACTTATGCAAAAATGCAATTTTTCAGGAGAAAACTTTGATATCGTAAAAGAATATGAAACTGCCAAATTTAGACAAGATGAACAAATTATATCATAAAGTCAACTTTTAGCTTCTTATTGAAAAAGTAATAACCCTATTATATTGTAAAAAGGATACTTTAAGATTATTTTAAAACTTGGAGCTTTTAAATTTTGCATAAGTGACAGTGTCGCACAAATCTCATTTTGTCGATTTCCATGTCACCTGTAACAGAAGGGTAAAAAGAATTAAGTTTAAATAATCCTTTAGATCTCAAGAGCCAAATGTGACTCGCGTAAACGTGTGCGTGGAAACTGAGGGAAGTACGACGGAATGCACTCGACCGCTGCGAGGACTGCGCGCGGGTCGGACTTACGAAGCGTGGGTACGTGCTGTAACACTAGCAGGTGAAGGGCCGCCTACTCCTTCTGTGGCATGTCAGACCAGTGCTTTAGGTAAGTGTATTACACGTATATACTTCTTATTTTTACGTTGAAATAGTGTCAAATCAATCAATCAATAAAAGTGTCGAATATTCGCTCAGTGACACATGTCTCTCTCGTTGTGATAAATCTTATCGTCATTGTCATAGAAAAGTATTGATTTCATGTTTAGCCTGGTCTTGGTAAATTTAGTGAGGTTTGAACTATCTTGTACCTAGATGTTTTATTAGTTCACTAGAATCATTCATGTAAATCCACTTCTCACCTATTACTTAAACTAAACAATTTTATGTTGGCCCATATCCACAACTACCATTATCCGTACCAAGTTTTGAAATGTGCATTACGTTTAGCACCAGCCCGTATCTCGTCATTTGGTGGTATTGCGATGGGCGCGGCGGGTGGTTCACTCTCATTGCGTTGTATTGTGGGCGGCGCTCCGGCCCCGGCCAAGCGCTGGTTGCGCGGGGGCACACCGCTGCACCCACGCCCTCCTTTCCACCTCGACGGAGACGCGCTGCTTATTAGAGGTAACCGACTGTGTGCTGACATTTTTAGGTTTTCAAGCATATCTACTTTTATATTAATGTACAAGATTTTAAATTGAGTCGCCTTCTTAAAATACGCAGAAAAATATTTTCGGCAAGTACTTACAATTGTAGTCGGCGTTTACGAATACTTTTAACTTCTACCACTTTCACATTAGCAAATTTATTAGTAATATTATAAAATAGTTCATTCCACACCATCAGTCTTAAAATTACTTACATTTGAGGTGTGCGAGTGAATGTCTGTAAATATCTATTTACCAAATAAAAAAAATTCTCCTTTACTGGAGATGCTGTAGAAACAAGATCTTTTTTAAAACGGCCTTGTTGTGAAAACGACACCCTGTTGAAGCAATGCTCGGTGGTTAACAGGTTTGGAACTATCTCACGCTGATAACTACACTTGTGTGGCGGAGAACCCGCATGGGTCGGACTCAGCAACTTGGCGTGTGGTTGTTCTTCGCCCGCCAGCTCCTCCAGGGCTGGCGCTATTAGAGGCCCGATCGAGAGAATTGGAGTTGGAGCTAAGACCAGCCCTTAGGGCACCTGGTCATGCTATTCCTAAGACATACAGCATACATTGGAGACTTACTTCACCAGAGGTAATTATTTGTGCTGCACTAGACAGAGATTAAGTTACAGGGTTTAGACTTCCTAGCATCAGCCAGTTCAAGTTATAGGTATGCGACACTGAGCTGCTAGAGCTATTGCTTACACTCTCTTTTTATCGTGGGAAAGTTATGCTTCGGCACGTATGGGTCGGCTCAATCGGAGTGATACCACGGGGTCACAGAAAACTGGCAGTGAAACGATGATTTCATTGCTTTTCGCCGAGTGAGGGTACCGGGGGCCCTAACCCTTCCCTTCTCCCCCATTCTCCCTCTCTTCCACCCTTCCCCTACCCCCACCTTAAAGGTCGGCAACGCACTTGTAACTCTTGAGTTGCAGGTGCCCATGGGCGGCAGTCATTTACAATCGGGTGACCCGCCTGCTCGTTTGCCCATATATAAAAAAAAATCATCCGTATAAGCAATATCCCTTTCCTTCAATTGCCTTCCTTTCTTACCTACCTTTTCCTTTCAATACATTCCTAATTTACCCATTTAAATCCCAAAGTTCCTAGTTGTCAACAATAGCCTTGAACCCTATTAGGTAAATGGGACTTAATGACAAAAGGCAAAATGTTTACGTTTACTACGCCTCTGCCTACTCTTTCGGCGATTTAGGCGTATGTATGTATGTATGTACATGGAGAAGTACCACCTTCAGTTCATTGTCTCCCACAATCTGTAGTTTGTCTGAGGTAAAGTTATTCGTTAGTGTTTGTTAGAAATATATCGGGACTTAATTGATGTAAACAAAAAGGCATAATAACTTATAGTTATGTAAATACCGTCGCGGTTAAGTCTCGATATATCCCTAATATGTGATTACTTATTACTTATTTGTAGCTGAAAAATGTGTCATCATAATGTGTTAATGTTGTTATGTCAAAGAAATAATGAGTATTATTCTAAAACCATTTAACTACTACCCTTAAATTTATCAACTCGTCCTACATGCCTATGGCCCATTTAGGACGACTTGCAGAAAATCAAAATAAATAATATTTTCATTCTACAACTCGTCCCACGTTACTATCAAAATTAGGAAAAGTACATCAGTAACAAAAGTGTTAGTGTGAAAATAATAATAAAAAAATTGTTTTAAAAAATAGTTGATGTTGTTGTAGATGATGTTGATTCTAATAATTTATGGCTTTAGAACGTGCCGTGTCTGTTAACTCCAAGCATTCTTTTGTAGGGAGAATGGCGCATACAGTTGGCAAGTCCGGGTCCCGTTACTTTGACGGGGCTTCGGTGTGGTTCTGCATACAGAGCTTATGGGTCAGCTGGTGGAGCTCCAGGATCTGAGTTAGCTGTGAGAACCTCTGGAGGACCCCCTACTGCTCCTCCTGATGCAAGGTGGATAAGAGCTAATGCTACTCATGCAAGGTTCGATACGAGTGCATGGAGTGATGGCGGGTGTGGTCCCGTTGCCTTGAAATTAGAATGGGCTGGATCTGGAGTAGCTGGTGCTAGGGATGTGCCGGTTGGTGGAGAAGTTATATTAGGTGGTAAGTAATTATTACTTAAAAAAATACTTATCAAAACTGTGTGAAAATAAAAACTTGCTATTTGGGTGACATCTGTGTAAGAAACTTTTATTTTAATCTTATCATTTCCTTTAGACCGTACATCAACGTCGAGGAATAATATTTCATTTTCTGTAGGGTAGTTGTATTACATAAAAATATTTTGACAGTATTATCCGGTATGAAAAGTCCAGATATTATACCTACAGGGCAAATACTAAAAAGTCTTCATATAAGCAAACCTAATGATTATTTTGATACATACCTTTTTTATATTTATTTTCACTACTAGTACGAATTTTTAACCTCCGACGCAAAAAAATTGGGTGTTATAAGTTTGACGTGTCTGTGTGTCTGCCTGTGGCATCGTTGCTCCCAAACTAATGGACCGATTTAAGTGCGTTTTTTTTGTTTGAAAGATGACTTGATCGAGAGTGTTCTTAGACGTAATTCAAGAAAATCTGTTCAGCCATTCAAAGATAATCAGCCCTTTTCTAATCGTTGAAAGAATTTTCGAGTCGGGGGTGTTTTAAATTTAAAATTTATAATTATTATGAATTTTACACTGCTCTTTAAGTACTGCAGCTTACATCCCTGTTTATAATATCGATTTAAAGCTATATTTACTAGATCATACTTATCAGGTCTAACTCCCGGGTCGCGCTATCGCGTAGCAGCTCGTGCATCGAATGAAGCTGGCTGGACCCGCGAAGTTTACGAATTCGCAACTGCCGCGGCAGATGGACTTGCTGAAGAAGTGGATGCACCTTTTCCTGCAACAGCTGGCGAACTTGCGTTGTTGCTAGCATTATGTGCAGCACTATCACTGGCAGCATTGACAATACTTGCTATATTATTACGACGAAAGAGGTAAGATCATACTTCCGTGATAAGTGGATAAAATACATATTATTAATTATGATAACCAACAACTCAAGCTTTATGTGTTTCGCAGATTACTTAATAGTAGTTAACTTTAACTTTATGACTATACCGTTAAGTATGATTGGTAGCCATGCATAAAATAACAGTGAAGTATATAGTCGAACTTTTAGTGAGTAAACTATTTTACACAGCAATTAACTTTTAAATAATACGTCTGAGATTTTTATTACATAATAGACACGAAAATACAACAAGACAATTGTGAACAGATTGTATCCATTAAAATAGCAGTACTTACACGATAAAATAATTATATTCTTAAGACCGATTCACACATATCAGTGCAGTCACAGTTCCGGCATAGTACCGGCACAGTTCCGTATCAGTGCTACAGTGATGCGGCAATACTTCAATTCACACATGTCAGTACTCATTTCTCTACGCATCTTCAGGCAAAACGTGTGCGATGTAGATTGTTGCTATGGCTCTATTCAATAATACAGAACTGGCAGTGATATCCATTGCTTTAGATAAAGAAGAAGAGCAGTATCAAGGAAAAGATACGAAAAAGAAAAAAAAGAATAAAAGATACTTGTTGGGGGAACAATTGGTTTTGTATTTTGTATACATGTACTTTGCATTAGACAAATGATACAAAACAATATTTTCACAAACCAATTCGATCAACCGCTTATCCTCCATTTTGGTTGTGATGCAGCGGCGTCCCTGATCCGTGATCCGACAAAAAATATAATCGTTAACGATTACGTCCGTGATTGTCGGCGTCGGCACTGTCACTGAGAGCACTGTGACATCACTGACACTGACAGGTGTGGATGCGTTCATAGAGAATGTATGAAAGAATAATTATCACGGTTGCGGTACTGTGCTGGAACGGTGACTTCACTGATATGTGTGAATGAGCCTTTAAACGTGTGGTCTGAAAGAAAGAAAAACGAAGTATTCTGCGTTTCAAATAGACAACTGGATTAAGAATACCACAATCCTTTCCAAAACACGATTTCCGGACGTCACTCAAAGCTAAGCAAAAACTTTGAAGTGGAGACCGTATGAACATATTTGTATGTCCTGTAGGTATACCTGGTGACGATCCCATAACAACAATGACATTATAATAGGTCTCGTGGCAGATGGTATGATTATTTGGATTCCTGTAAATAAAATCGGTCACAAAGCAGGAGACAGAAAAAATGTATATATTTAGAAGAAAAAGAAAAGAAGCGTCGGTAGCGTAATGGCTAAGGTGTCGGACTTGCGATCAAGAGATCGCGGGTTCGAACACCACCCAGTGCACTACCGACGTGAACCCACTCCTAAGACAAGCATTTAGCTTAGCTGGAGGGGTTAACAAGAATACTAGTTATGTGTTACCCACGTTCCTAGATTTCTATATAAAGAAAAAAATCATAAACGGATATTACACACACACTTAAGCGTCAAGTTACCGTGGCACGGCTCCAACCCAGCAATTAAGTTGTCATTCAAATCTGATGATCGTTATAGTATGTGATGACCTTAAGGATGTCTTGCAGGTTACAAATATGGCAGAATTAATATTGTTTCTCTCTTGTCTAGTTTTAGCTGAGTGCAAAAATTGATAATACTTGAAAAAAATAAATTGCGGCTGACGTAATTCACAAGGCAAATAGCCTTGTGAAGTACGTCAGCCGTGATTCAAATAATAAAATATTATAATATTCTTTCAACAAGTTTTATATACTTGATGTTGTAACCCTGTACTTTCAAATTGATCTCGAAAAAAATTTAATCGAAGTTCAGTTTTTCGTTCTCAGAATTATAAAGCTGAGTAAAGGAAAAAACATTAGTTGAAATAAAGGTGGATCGTTAGCAGTGATCTGTACGTGACATTGCTGACACAAGCACCTCCATCGACCCTTCTCATCACTTCAACACTCAAATGTTCACGATTTGACATTTGAACGTATTCTTTTAAAAGGGTTTTTTCTCTACGTCATATAAAAATTAAATCGTCGTTCGTGGAGATGAAGTATGAGGTCATATTTCGCTTATAAAACGAAGTTAACTTTTTATTTTAATGTATTCTGAATTTGTTGGAACGATGCCTACAAAATCACTGTCAACTTTAGATATATACGACTATATAGAAGAATTTTGAGTATGGTTGATTTATATGCATAATTTATACTCGGTTTGCTCATAACTTGGCTGGATACATATTTAGTTTACTGTAAGGTTTTTAAAATAAGCTCCTTTGTCATAAATAGAGGAGAGGATCTAGTCGAACATTTCTCGAATATCTCTGATCAAATCAGTGCAGGATCATACAATATTATATAATCGATAAACATAGTAATAAAATTACAGTATAGGACAATATCTTTCCCCAACTTGTACCACAGGTACCTATAGCTTACTGATCAAATATTTGTTATAAACAAGATATTAGTTCCTAATAAATTAGTAAATGGAAACTGACTGAAATTGTGTTAAATGGACCTTTCGCTACTATCGATAAACCTGATTATAACAATATTTCTTAGCGTTTGGCCACACAAATAGAAACTTAACTCTATGACGTCATTAATTTATCTAACTATGTACTACTACTCGATACTCGTTTATATATGTAAGAAATATTCTCATAACCACTGATATAAAATATGAAAATCACTAACTACAGTAACTGCCAAGTTGTTCGTACCACTCTTCGCACTCAAGACCATCTTCTGAACTTATTGCTACCCTTTTTATAACCCCACTATTCATTAATATTTATCAATCGACCAATACCATTGCGTTACCAGTATAGCCAGTCAAAATAATGTCTATTAACTGATTCTTATTAAATAGTGAACTGTGTTATCATCTATTATAGTTTGTCCCTAATTTTAATAAAATAAATAAAGAGTTTTTGATGTGGCGACGACATATAGATATCAGGGAAATTCATATAAATAGGTCCATGTAGTGAGAAAAAATACATACAAATACACTTATTACTACCAATTTAGGCATCGTGGTTGATAGATCTAGTTCGTGTTAAGTGTAATAACTAACTATAGAATTTATCAAAATCATCATAACATAACAATGACAATAGAAAATTTATGAGCGGTCGTAAAGTAATAGAGAGAGACAGTAGTTAGTGAGGCAACCGTCCCTATTATAAACACGTTTTACGATTTTCTCGTTTATTACAAACCTTACAATGTATTGATTCAGGTTATACCCGGAACTGATTGAATATGACCTAAATGCGACCCATATAACTATTTACAATGTAACAGCATTATGAATACATTTATACCATTAAATTATTATTATTTTCCATTAATGAACACACTAGCCGTCTCCCGCAGTTTCACCTGCGTTTATGGTCACTGATCTGCTTCTAAGAGTCGTAACGTGATGTTACCTAACCTATAACATCACTCAATGAATACTGTATCCTATAAAAAAAAAATATTCAAAACGCCCAAGTACCCTCTTGTTTACTCCATTTGTTTGTTTGTTTTGTATCGACGCATATATCCTGTCAATTTCAAGCGATGAATTTACTATGTCCGTAACTTTGGTTACTTCTTATTTCTGAGTTTAAGATGTTGTTCTTTAGTTTGACACGCAGCATACTTCTCTACATTACTCTCTGATATTTTGCCAGTTTTTCTCTACGGTTATCAGTTAATGATAAAGTTTCGCATCCATATGTTATGCATGGTAGAATGCAACTGATAAATATCCTCCTATTAATATGCTTATGACTTTGTTCTTCATTATTTTGTATTTATGGTATCCAAAAGACGGGACTAGAAAACAGGGACGTTAACCTTGGGGTTCACTGGGCTAGAGTTGCGGAGGGCAAAGCACCATGGAAAGAGTTGGAGGAAGCCGGCCTATTTCAAAAGGCACACTGAACGGAGGGACATATTTTATTTACATATCAACTGCCCTAAACACTTCAAGCTATCAAACATTGTATCCAAATTTCGGCAATATGTGATTACATTATTATTAGATAGATATATCAATGTGATAAATAATAATTTCACAGAGTCAACAGAGTTCGAAAATAATATGGCCACTTTAAAAAGCGTACACGTATTATTAAAACTTCAATGAACATTTGTTCAATGAATATATTAAAATAATATTTCTGTTACCTAGATAGCACTGTATTTTGAAATATAAAGTTCTAATGTCATTTATTGTATTATACAATTAAGTTGTGAACAAGCTTACTTGATAGTAAATGGTAGCCGTATCCTATAGATGTCTGCAGGTGGTTGTAATACCTAAGTACAAGTAGGTAGTTACGTACTCGTACTTACGCTTTAAGGAGCTTTGGAGAACTTACTTACTGCGGTAACATGAAATAGTGTTGTATGTATCTACAATATAATACAGAAACAAAAAACGCGGCAATACCTGGACGGTTGATAATTACCTTCCCTTTATTAATTCTCTTACTTTTGATTTAAACGTGCGGGTTTGTTTTAACCTTTTTCAATATTGAGACAGATTTATGTTGTATCTACGTATGTCAATATAGCTACAACAAAATGTCTTAATGTTTAAAGACAAGCCTATCGAAGAAGCACCATATGATTGGCATTGGATGCAAATACCATGCTACCTAATAATTTTGCTCAGTCTCCATATTTAACGTCGTGCTTTTGGAAGCACGGTGGTTGTGGTGGAACGTATAAGCGTCCTAAAATTATCAGTATTTTACCATTGTGAGTTTTTTATGTTCTAGTTTGTATTATTTAAAATGCAGAACTGATGGTGCTGTTGCGCGTGTATCAACGAGTGCAGAGAAGCCAACGTGTGGCACTTACAGAGCGCCGCAACATCAACCTGCAAAGCTACTACCGGATCCACCAGGTAAGATATGAAAAAGAAAATAAAGACTTGTTTTACTATCTATAAGTGAAGTTACTGTTACGGTATTCGGAAGTTAACTGCCAAAAATACTTTATAGTTTTAAAATAGTGAAACGTAAACTATACACCTTATAATACACCTTTTAGATTGCGTTCCACAATCGTTTAAATATTTTGTAAAACGCAACGATATTGAACCAAATAAAAGTCTATATTCCAATAACAACTTTACGTAGATATTGACACAAGCCCTAATAAAAATAAATTATACTTTTCAGACATATTTCAGGGTAGGCTTTACCTTAGTGTCTTCCTTCTTTCTTGACGTGATTTCTTCTTGCCAAAAAGTTTTTAGATCGTCTAAATTCTGTTAAACAGTACTTACTTAATTTTTTTAGTTTTTTTTTCAGAGATCAAGTGACTTCTTTAATCAAATATTAACTGTTAAGCCTCACAATATCTTTCAATTTAATTAACTACTGATATTATGTATGTAATTTATGGTAATAGAAAAAAAAGTGGTCTTGGTCTTTTCTTAGCACACGAGGTAAACGTCCCATCTAAGGCCAAATTTTTTCACTTCAGATTTATACCATGAATATAGATAGATACATAGATTATATCATAATGTAATATGGAGTGCTAGTTACGCAAAATCTTTATGGACTAATCCTTGTTATACAGATATATATTAAAAAAAAGATTATGAACCTAAATGCAAATGTTGCTTTTATTACTTTTAGTTTCTATCAAAATAAATAAAATACAACGTCCCGTACCACCTCTGAACGAAAAGTATTCCCATTATTATGATATAGTAGTTTATTAAAGATATTGACATAGTTTTTTTACCGAAATTAATATCCAGCTTATCAGTTTGTGAACTAAGTTAATATAAAAACATCATTGTGGAAGTGTTTTTTCTATTACTACTGGCTCTTGCTCGCGGCTTCGCTCGCGTAAAAGTTATTTTTCTATCTAGAAATCTAGATACGCGGTAGCGTGCCAAGCCAAGTTCAAGAAAAAAAAAACTGGTGACGCAGCAACCGTGTGTTTCCAATTGTATTTCCAATAACCATTTGGAGCTATTTTGGCCTTTAATAATTCATAATCTATTTAACATAAATACTTTAATTTTTGTTTATTTATTAAAACCCTTTAGATTAACTAAACTAAAAAAAAACTAAACTAAATTTCATAAATAAACCTCAAACAGTCTTATCACTGACTGACTGACATATAGATCAAAAACCTAATCGATTTTTATTTGGCAGTTTAACAGTAATATAAATTTAAAAAAAAAGAATTAAATAGCTTTCTTTTGAATAAATACAGTCAGAGGTTAATTCTTAAAAATCTTCCACACACAGAACGATATTTTAAAGTCATACATATTCGGTCAGTACATATTATGTACATATATTTCATCTTTAAAAGCCAGTATTTGTACTCTTAAAATCTTCCAAAATGATTTCCAAACCTGAACCTAGCTATGTTATATTTAATTTAAAACCAAAACGAAAAGATTACTCTTATCTGTATTTCTCAGTATACTTTAGTTATTAAAAGTTTCGTGTTAAAAGTCAGTATCTAAAATTTTGTTTAGTAATATTATAACGGGGCATGTCATTAAAGATGACGAGAGAAAACTGTAGTAAGTTTTTCAAAAGTTATCCAACTTTAGTCAGGATTTTGTTAATTATAAAATACTAGCAACCCGCCCCGGCTTCACACGGGTACAAATTATACACTAAAACGTTCCTCATGAATCACTCTATCTATTAGTGAAAACCGCATGAAAATCCGTTCAGTAGCTTTTCAGTTTATCGCGAACAGACAGACGCGGTGGGGGACTTTGTTTTATAATATGTAGTGATTATGTAAGTGCAGTTTTTAGTTGACTAACGTACAAAAAGGTAAATTTCATACAGGTTTACTTTTGAATGAATACTATGTAATTAAGTATTATCTAGACTTGGGATAGTCTAGTTTCCTCTTCTATTGAAGTAAAATTTATTTATTCAATTGTTGGTTTCTTTGTATTCTTTCTCAAAACTGGCAGATTTTTAAACTGAAATTTTTTATAATCATTATGGATCACCTTGTATTATTAACAAATACAATCTTCTCTCAAACTTGAATTTGATCTCGAAATACAAGCTTGCTACGTACGCTAATGACTTATTAACATAATATTCCATAGATATTACTAATTACCACGATATCATGATTTAATATAATCTGAACTGGAAGCCATATTCCACGGTTATACAGTGTGCTACAGATAGGTATGGTAAAGTTTTAGGAGCGTTATGTAGGCCTGAAAAAAATAAATTAAGTAAGTAAAGTGTTTTGATATTTCTTTAAAATAACTAAAGGCAGTGTTTAATTATCAAAACAAGTGAAAAAATAAAGATTCAATTCATAAGCGTTCGACGAGAATCCTCCGACATCTCAAAGGGATTAGAATTATCCCTCATATTTCCCGTATTTTATAAAAAAATCCAAGTCCAGCAAGTCGCAAAGCAGTTCTACCGCAAAAAGTTGTAACTAACAATATTTTATAGTGACTGTACCATCAATACTAGGCATTTTTTATTTCTTTACATAGAAATTACATACACATACATAGAATCACTTGGCCATGGCACGGCTACATATTACAGAAGAACAGTTTATTTTCAATAGTTCTAGTTGAACAATAGCTCATAGGCTCCCTGCCTTTATGCATACACTATCACTGATTGTGTTTAAAATTGGAAGCTTATGTGTCAGTTAAAAGCCCTATCAAAAAGACTTTTGATGATCGGTGAGTGAGTGCAAAATTAAAAAACTTTGCCTTGCAATAGTTTTTAAACTGCAGATTTAAATTGAATGTAATTTGGGCATGTATCTAGTTACTTTATGCGCTTTTTGTCATTGGAAATCCAGGCTTTTTAGCTTTATCCACAAAGAAGTTACAAGGGATCGAAAATGTCTTGAATGCCTTCGGGAAAAGGATAGTACCTTTCCGTTGAGGTGACCAGAGCTAAGTGAATTTTTTTTTTTCTCACTAAAAGGCAGTCGGTATATATTTAATTCTAATTTTAGTCTAGTCTAGAGAGTTTTATAACAACAGAATTGGCACCAGTTTCGACCAAGTAAGTGAGCTTATGTCTTCATTTACATTAAAGTTTGTAATATACGTACTAATGTATTATATAGAGTTTGAAAGAAAAAAATAAATTGATGATGATGATTTTATGCAAATAAATAGGGTTAATATTCACATTATAGGCGGATGTTTTTCTTTTTGTATAAATTATTATCAATGGTCCAATATGATATTGCACATAATTTACGTCATCAATGTCCTCATGTAACGTAACCATAATAATTAATAAATTTCTTAAAATTAGGAGTGATTTTAAGAAGTCTGTTCGAAAACTCGTGTGGGGAGGCAAACATTTTGTTATCATTTCTATATCCTTAACAAAAAAAATGTGATGCTTAAATAAAGTTTAAATGCCATTAGATGTTTACGAGATAAGCCCCTACGCCACATTTGCGGGTGGCCCGGGTGTAGCCACGAGTGGCGGCGGCGCGCGCGCTTACACGCTGCAGCTTCGCGCACTCGCCAGGCACGACGACGACGCCGCGCCACCACAACATGCAACCTGTTGCGATGGTCAGTCTGCACTACATCTGAAAACTTACTATCTTACCAGAATATTTTTGGTTTCTTCCTAAACCAAATACATTTCTTGTCATCATACAAATCCAAACAATTTGATGAAAACTATAGTACAGTTCCTCCTTAATCCTAAAGTAATATAATGAGTTAAGTAATTAAATTTTATGTTACGTTTAGAGGAAACGTGCGTAGATGCATGTGACGCTCAACGGCGACGGAGACGCCGACGACATTATTGCCCAGATCATGGTGAGATCATTCAATTGGTGTTTTAGTCATAATAATATATAAAAGTTTATGTATAATTTTCCATAAACGACCGACCGTATCAATAGTGGTCGTCTTGCATTCGGAAGCATTCGCCTGCAACGTTGCCGGTTCGCGGAATTCGATTTCCACTTACTTCAAATATAGCATAACATGTTATTGGCATTGATTTGTTTGCATTTTATGTGAAATATATGCATATGTGTTTATTAAAAAAATAAATTCTATATTCTAGGACCTATAGTAAAAACTATGTTTAGTTTGGCCCCAGATACCGTTGGATACTATGCCCCAGTTTATAATTTTATTGTTATATATCTCATTATCAGTGATAAAATCGAGTAAAGAACGTAATTATTTACTACAGTCATTTTGATTATGATTGTAAAGCTTTAAGAAATCAGATACCAGACTCGATTATAGGATAAATCTTGCCTTATTTTCTATAATTTCATTCTTAACTCAAATAGATAAACATAAACAATTTACCAATTTGTTATCATTAACATCTAAATAATGTTGAAAATGGATACAGCGATGGTAACATAATATGTACATAAGTACATATACTAACTATCGCCTAACATTTCTTGTATAATAGTTGTGTCGTATTTCCTCTTCACAGGTTGCTCACAAGACTCAGGAAGTTGAGGAACGAAACTGCCAAATTGTTAAGAGATAAATATCTAGTCAGTGTAATAATATAGATAATTCGGTTATACATATTAATATGTATACAAACAATTTATACAATAATATTGTCTATTTATATTACGATGTTTTTCTTTACTCTGCCTATTTTCCCGGTGTTTCCAATAAAAAGATTATAAATCAAATGCATATCTTATTTGCCTTGGAGTAACAAAGATCGTAGAGAATAAATGACTGAAGAAACTGAAAATTATAACTGTTGAAATATCTGCTAAAATTAACGGGTAAGTAAAGTTTCGCTTGGTTTGATTCCCAGATGAAGAAAGTCTCAGATAAATAATAAAAAACTCATAGTACAGGAAATACAAGATAATGCTCCAATGGGGATACTCGTAAGTCCTCTTAATAACGCTCAGTTTGAATGTTTGGGATGGTGTTTCTTGCCGTCACTGGCTCCATGTCCTCAAGGACAGAGACCAGTTACTAGATGGCTGAGTAAGTGGAATCATGGTCACTCAAGAATAATAGCGTTAATTCAGATACAACTCAACTTTTTGAGCATCAGCCATCGACACAAAAAACATTGCAGTCGTAGAAAAACGGCGGATTTGATTTTTTGATGATTTTTGTTTTTGACAAAAGCCTACTGATAACATTATACATTATCATAAAACAAAACATTTTTCAAAGCTCATATAAACAGTATCATTTTCAGATTTCATTAACAGAAACAACTGTTTTCAAAATATTACGTAAAACATCATTTCAGAACTTTAAAGTGGTCTCGTGTAAAGTTACTAAAAATCAAATCCGTCGTTTTTCTACGACAACGACGAAATTACTTGGTGGTTTTAGGGTGCTGTTTCCTTTTCTTGGTGTACAATGAAGAGTATACATATCTATTTTTGCATTTTCACATTCAAAGAGAAATGTTCCGTCTGCATACACTTACGTAGGTGTGATACTAACCAGTGCTTGAAAGAGCGGTAGTTCAGACCCATTTAATTTTAGACCTATCACTATAACCTCCCTTTTGTCCAAGATATTGGAGCAATTAATTAACACGCAATTCCTGACATCAAGGACATGAATTTTGTTGTCCCCGAGTCTGAGTGCTGCCTCATATTTTTCTGGTAGACTATCATGATCCGGTCTAGTTAGCTCGGAAAATATGGCTTAGCTTATAAAATTGGCATAGATCTGAAAATCGGTACGAATGTTAGGAACACCATTATAAATGAAATGTGAAAAGTCCCCATCGATCCCACATCTGCAAAAAAGTTATTCAAAATACGCAAATATGGATTTGTTGCATTTATTAGCCAAGCGGTAAGAGGTCTTACCAGAAAATAGTTTGGACAAAAATTAATAAAACATATAAAAAATGTCCTGACACTTTTTCTTAAGAATGACCATTTCTGAGATTCAAAAAGTTGAAAAAGTCGTTTTCTGCATTATATGTACACGTTCCCAGTCCATCTGCACTGCACTATATTTGACTTCAGCGTATTTATGTTGAACTTATTTTTGACACCAAAAAAGAAATCCATAATTACGTTCAGACAGGACAACGTCTAACACATAGGATTGTGAGATCTGTGCCAAACCTTCATAACTAATTTCTTATAGTTTATACCGATACTTCTATTTAGACATATTAGGTTAGAAGTAATACATAATAACAATTAATCTAGGATCACGGCAGTCAATGTTAGCCTCAACCGAGGAAAATCAATTAGTCAGTAATCCTCTTACCCGTATTGGGTTCATCTTTGTACGGTTATTCACAGAAGTGAGGACCCTACTAGCAGTTTTAGCCCGGGTAATAATTAAACTATAGGTGTATATGGATATAATTCTGATATCCTCTAGACACATAACTGTGGCAGCTCCTTCAAAATGATTAGATTATAACAGATTACATTTTCACTTTGATTGATGGGAGTTAAGCGGTTTGTGTGAGTGAACAAAACTGAAATGTATACTTGGTTGTTTATTATTTAAACGGTAGATAAAGGATTTTCCAAAATTGTTTTTATAAAACAATATATCAAGACCAATTTGTAAAACAAAAATCACAATAAATTAAAAACAATCCTTTGGCTTTTTTTATGGTATTGGGGGCAAACGAGTAGACGGGTCACCTGATGGTAAATGACTATGCCCCCCCGTGGGTACCTCAAGAATCACAAGTGCGTTGCCAGCCTTTAAGGTAGGAGTAGGGGAAGAGGGGGGAGAGGAGGGGAGAAGGAACGGTTAGGGCCTCCGGTAATCTCACTCACCCGGTGAAAAGCAATGCAAGCATTGCTTCACTGCCGGTTTTCTGTGAGGCCGTGGTATGCAATAGAATAATTGTGGTAATAGACTAGTTAAGATTAATCTTAGGAAAAAATATTGTTGAAAAGAATCCGTCCACTTTATTTTATCAATACACTCTAATGGTTAGTCACAAACGATTAAATGAATAATTGAAATGAAATTAAAGTAACACAATGGCTATGGCTAAGGTGCCGGACATATTATAATCAAGCGGGCTGAGGGCTCAAACCCTACCTAGTGCACTACGTACTTCAAACCACGCACTAAATTAAACCCTTTTTATTTTAGCAGGAGTTAACAGTAGCTAACTCTTACCTCTAATATCATATGATACACGTTGTAATCTGAAACTTTAAAAATTTGAAAGGCTATAAAAAATAGCGAAAATAGTTGTAGAAGTTTAAATAACAATTTACTTTAACTTTTTGCTTCGTAGTTGAGACTCAATACTATTCCACGTGACGAACGTACGTGATAAAATATCTGCCTAAACAATCGTGCACTCCAAATCTTGAAGCAAAAGTTAGGTAGTAATCTGAAAAGAAAAGTTGTACCACAAATGTACCTATAATGAAAGTCAATATGGCTCACAGAGCAGAAATAATTCCCAGTAGAAGTTACCTGTGAATTATTTCACCGCAGAGTAATCTACAATTCCCACAAGGGTTCCAACAGTGGTAATTAAGAACGCCGCACTCAAAATATATATACTTAACATTTTTGTGCGACTGCACACGAATGGTAATATATGTGTGTTACAACATTGGCCGCACTCGCGCAACGTAATATTTTGACGGAGATAATTTTACCGTGGTACGAGAATGTATTTTCCGTACACAGTAAATAACAGTTGAAAGAGTTTACAAGAAAATATAAAATCTTGGTTTTATTATTATTTTAATATAAATCTTTGAATGTGACTTTGAAAGTGTAATTATTTACTTCTCTACGCAACTCGTACTTTTCAAAGTAAATATAAACATGCTAATGAAAAATTTGTTTAAAGTTTCAGTTCAAGAAGTCGTAACGCAAATTAATAATTAGAAACTAGATAATAACAGACTTCAACTTTTTCGTCTACATCATGAAGTTTAAATTTTTATTAGGTGTTTTTGCCTTTCCTTTGCTTTGAATATTTTAGGGACCATTCTGTTAATATACCCTAGCCGATAAAAGACACATCTTCCCTAGTGTCCAAAAAAGGGTGGCTTTTCCTGACTAATCTGAATTTATTTCCGACATCTTCAAAATGGTGTGTTCAAGAGTCAAGTAAAAAGGTTTATATTAACTAAGATTGTTCTAACCTAGATTTCATCATCACTTAATATTTTTACACTTAATTTTAATATCAGATGGATGATCAAACACAGTCTATTGGCAATAAATAAAAAACGGATCCCAAATTAGGCAAAACCTGTACTGTGGTAACCAGATTGTTGATAAATATACTTATATATATATAAATACAAATATGTTATAGACAAATTGAACTCTATAACTTTTTCTTTCCAGTTGTGAGGTTTACAAATACGACGTTCGTATACTCATGATGTACCTACCTAACTTTTTTCTATTATTGTACAGTTCTAATAACAATAATTTTGTTTTATATATTAAATGTTATCATGCAAGTTTCACACCCGCACATTTATATATCTATAATAAGTATATCTATATGGTGTCCAATTATATAAAAAATAAATACTAAATAGTATTTCGTAGTCAAATCCGCATCAACTTAATGTAGTTTCAAAACGAGTTTCAGTATATTACCGTATATAACACGTTTGTATGCAAATTTTATACCCTAAATCCGTCCTGATGGAAAACGGTCCCTCCAAGTAGGTATTATCAGGGAGCGCGCGGCAGACCCAGCCGAACTTTTGGGTCGATTTGATAACACATCCCAAATATAGCACCCACTGTGTCCATTACCTTATCATACAAACGGAATTATTTGAATTTGAGTATTTACATAAATGTCATATTACTATACTGTTAAATCTCTCGTATGTTCGAAGTTGAATTGCTGGGGGAAGGGATTGCGATAAGGGTAATAAAAAATCCATTTAACTAAGTGGGGTATATAAGATGACTTATTGTGGTCATTTAATTAAAATTTTGGGATTTGGCTTTAGGTGATATACTTTGGCGTTACTTTTTCATCAAGCTGGTGACCTGGATTATTCTGTTTTAAATAAAGAACATATTGTATACGTGCTAAGGTTGATTGACACAAAGATGAGTTGCGTAAAGAAATGATAAAAGTCAATTGCGTTGAGGACTTTTGGCGTTACAATTTATATTAATACCATTGAAAAATCTTGCTTCAAAATAAGATTACTTTCCGTCCGCTTATACTAAAAATACTATTGTGCATCTACTTATATAATCGTAAATAAAGAAACACTGAAGCGTGTAATATTAGTTCGGCTTAAGTTTCATGGCAATTTGTAAGGGTAAACGTTGGCTTCGTGTAGTACATTATAGCGGATAATCCGGCGACTTGTGTGTCCTATTAATCATAGATTTGGTAACTTACACCTATCTCGAGGGTTTAAACTGCCTGAATGTGAGATATGTCTATTATCTTTAGTAAAATGTCTTAAGTGATTTTAAGGTTTTAGTTGATTTATTTTCTTTATATTCGTAGTATTACCATATATCTTGGCAATGATAAAAGGCCTCAGTTGGTGTATATGTCAGTTTTAGTAAATTTTAATTGATTGCGCATAGCAATATTAGACCAGTGCAGATACCTTTTAAGAAGGCAAAACATAAAAAAAATTAATAATAGCCATAAAAAGTGTTGGGAAGGGAAGAAAATACAACGTAATTAACAGTTTATATAACCAGTAAAGCCAATAATCTGAATCACGAGGTTCAAATGAGGTAAACTTTCAGGGGAGGGACATGATTTTTACGAATTTCCAGCGAAACTAGACCTCCAAATAGTAAACTATTTTAGACAAAACCACTCAAACAATCCTATGGAATACAACATCTTCCACAAACATTTTTTTAACGAATTTTGGTGGAAATGTATTTTATGCCAAAAACACTTTTTTTTTTAAATTCATAATATTTATTTTTAGTTTATTTTGATTTTATTCCAAAAAAGAGACTTCGTTTTCAGCCGTAAATACCCAATGGTAGAACTGGATAAATTCTATTTAAACGATTTTTTAAAATCGTTAAACGTCTACTTTTAGATGATATAAAAAAATAACATTACACTTACGAAAAACTAAAAAACCATGATTGTAAAAGTTCTTTTAATCATCGTTTCAAATTTTCATTATTAACTATTAACTATTCAAAATTAAATTTAAGGTTTAAATTCTTGAATAAATATAAGACAGAAAAAATAATTACTTTTCTTTATGTAACATTATATTTTATACTTTCTAGAAAAAATTTGAAGCAAATAAAATGTGGCTCATTCCAATATATAGTATAAATTTTCTGACAAGTAATTTTTTTGTGAGTTTCCATCAGTTGTCGTACGGTATCAATATTGGATTCTGTAACCACAATCGCTGGTTGACCTTCACGCATATCGTCATGGAGATGAACACGTCCACATCCAAATTCTCTAAACCATGAATAGACAGCTGCGGCATAGGGTTACATCGTCAAATGCCAATTAAACTCTCGCTCTTGTTGACTTAAGCCTCAGCGAAAATCCCAGAAAATGCACCTACTTACACTTGTTTCTGGCTGAAACCGTATTAAGCCTAATATTGAAATAGGAAAATTATTTTATATATTTTTGCATGTTTTTGCTAACCCCACACTACTACTGGATGTTTCAATGAAAATAAGCATAATCGTTTAAAAATAAGGCTGGAAACTTCCAAAACCGGGGTATTTTCGGCTGGAAATGAGGTCTCTTTTTTTGGTTTAAAATTAAAATAAACTGTAAAAATAAATATTATAAAAAAAAATTGCAGCGTATTTGGGGCATAAAAAATTTCGTTTCCACTAAAACTCGTTGAAAATATGTATGTATATATTAGGTTATGTGGAGAATGGTGAATACAAAAATTATATACCTTTTTATTATCTACAACTTTTAAATGTATTTTTTTTCAATACGAAGACTCCCATTGAAAAAAGTTTTTCGCGGGAAATCGTGAAAACTATATTCCACCCCTATAAGTTTTGAGTATTGTGCTACTAATACGTTGTGGCTGGTAGGTGTGGAAATAATACTTGCAATTTCACAGCACGGTTTACAAATATGTATAATATGTATATAATCCTAATCATTAACTTTTCCCTAGACTCTGGAACCTTTCCCTCTCTATGGCGTAAGGCTTACATTATACCCTTGCCCAAGACAAATAACCCTTCTCTACCACACCACTTTCGACCTATCTCTATTCTTCCCTTTCTATCTAAAGTGCTTGAGGCCTGTGTACACAAGCAGCTTTCGCAGTTTGTATACCGAAACAATCTCTTAAGTCTACTACAATCCGGCTTCAGGCCTGGCCATAGCACTACCTCCGCTCTCCTCAAAGTGACTGGCGATATTAGGGAGGGCATGGAAAACACTGAAGTTACTGTGTTAGTCCTGGTTGACTTTTCGAATGCCTTCAATACCGTCAGTCACGAGGTCCTACTATCCATCCTTTCACATCTTATGATCTCCTCAGAAGCACTGGAATGGTTCTCCACTTATCTTCAGGGACGTCAGCAGTGCGTTCGTGTTGATGACTTGTCATCAAGTTGGAGTGATCTCTGCACCGGCGTCCCTCAAGGCGGTATATTATCTCCTTTATTATTTTCATTATTTATTAATCAGATAACTCACGACCTTCAGTGTACGTATCACCTATATGCCGATGACTTGCAGCTTTATACACAGGCTAGAGTGGAAGATATATCACAAGCCATTAATAAGGTCAATAAGGATTTAGAATTCAAAAGATCTTGGTCGACAAGATTCGGCTTATCAGTAAATCCTAATAAATGTCAGGCGATCGTCATAGGTAGCAAACAAATGATGAGCAGGTTAGACACTACTTCTTCTACACCGATTATCTTTGACGGCTCAAATCTATTCATTAGTTCGGTAGTTAAAGACCTGGGCTTATACATTGACTCCACCCTCGATTGGCGAGCCCAAGTTACTCACGTGAGTCAGCGAGTCACTGGCGCTCTCCGAACTTTATACCGCCTGAAGAATTTCCTTCCCACCAAAACAAAAACCTCCTTAATGCAGTCCCTAATCGTTCCCATAATCGACTATGGTGATGTGTGTTATCTCGACCTGAATGCAGACCTTCTCAACAAGCTAGATCGCCTTCTCAATAACTGCATTCGATTCATTTTCAATCTTCGCAAGTATGACCATGTGTCTACTTTACGTTCCCAATTAAAATGGCTTCCTATTCGCCAACGTCGCAATTTGCGGGCTCTAAGTTCTCTGTTCTCCTTTTTAAACTCCCCATCGCCACCTTCTTACTTAGTTCCACACTTCCAATACTTGTGCTCTACACATGACAGGAATCTTCGTTCCACCAATAATTTACTTCTCTTATGTCCCTCTCACAGCTCCGACTTCATCAACTCTTCTTTCTATGTACAATCAGTCCTCCTCTGGAATGCGCTCCCTCTCGAGGTCAGGATGTCCACAAACCGTTCCACGTTTACAAAGAAAGTACGAGAACTCCTCCACAACGGATTAGCGGAATAGCCACAACGCTAGTACACGACTTTATAGTGGTATTTGTAGTGTATTTACTTATATATATGATATGTATGAATATATATATGTAATCTATATATAATAAAAGTACTTATGTATGTTTGTGTATAATTATATGAAACTGTGTGTCGTAATGATATTTAGAAATTTGTACATGTAAGTAATGTAAATATTAGTTTGTATTATAAAAAATTCAAATGTAACTTTGCACCTACCTTATAGCAGTTCTACATCACCCCAAGGTTGACTGGTAGAGAATGCCTTAGGCATTAAGTCCGCCTTTGTACCAATGTGCATAAAGTTTTAAATAAATAAATAAATAAATAAATAAAAATAAATAAATTCAACAATAGGTGTGCCTTGTTTTTTCAACAGGTATGTCACTGTGAAGAAGTATTATCGTTCGATAACAGTGCAGGCCGGTTACCATGACATTTCAAACTGAAACGACATTATTCGACGTAGGTATTCTTCATTTGGTGAGATGAATAGTATGTATTATGTAGGAACAAAAAATCTGAATAGTTCTTAGAAAAATGAATTGTCTAACAAAAATCTTAAAGGTGTATTTTGAATAAAATTATCTGAACTTTATTTAAAATCATTGTCACGTCATATTTTTAACGTTTAACAAAATATTATAGCTTGGCTTTCGAACATATCGATAAAATAATCTGCGTTACTAAAGTAATAATTTAACTAAAATATTTATCATCATAGAAATCAAAGTACTTAAAAAAGTTATATTTTTAATTAAATTAAGAGGCAGCGGGTGGCCTGTTACATTGTGAACCTTACGATTAAAATAAACTCACCTTTTGACATTCGTTATGTAGCGTTCTATGTTAGTAAATAAATTAGTATAGAACATGCTGTCACTGTCAATTATAAAATGGACCTTCGAGTGTCACCCGCAGGGTTTTTCCTTTCAAAAGGTTAATAAATTAATGTTCCTTTAATATTAACATTATGTACTAACAAAATATTATTTTTATTTTACAGTTGATGTACGTTGCGTCGTTACTTTGATAGGTCTGTCAGTCAATAAATTAGATTTCAAATTATACCTAGTATTTAAACTGATTACGTCATTCTAACAGTAAATTCAACATTAGGTGCGCCTTGTTTTTCTCAACATGAGTGTCACTGTAAGGAAGTACTGTCGTACGGCAAAAGAACACTATTCGACGTGGGTACATTGTCTCCGCTGTTTTAAAATGCCTTACCACATGGGAAGAGAGAGATAGTCTATTTCCTTGTGACTTTAATGATGCGAGGCATCGTGCGTCGACTTGCGCCCTCACATATTAAATTTTTCATAGCATAGCAGTCTGTGCTGGCGCTATATCAAAGAAGACTCTTAAAATATCTCATTAGTGATTACATATTCGTGCCGATTGGGGTCGAAACATTTCAATTAGTCTACAAGTGTTATCTGCATGCCTCCACTGCGGAAAGTCTGTAGGGGTTCGCCGAAGCTTCCTTCCTAGGGTATACCGGGTCCCCTGGAATAGACTCTCACTTGTGGCGGAACACCGTGTGGTTTTAGTCGGTTCGAGTCCACCACTTCACCCTCGGTGAGGTGTTGACACGTGGGGGAATCTCGCACGATAAAAAAAAGATATTGTAATGTTGAAACTGATCAATGATTATTTAAATTTAAGTTTATTTAAAATTACGCATTGCTATTTAACGTGGAAATACTGAAATTCTCAGGAATATGACTGTCATGCGAAAAATTTCATGTCGCCTATAATTACAATTTTTGGTTAATATCTATATAAATTTTTTATGTAACTGGATTTTCGGCAAAATTGTTCTGCTTTATAGTTACTTGTAAATATTCATCATCTTCCACGCCTTTTCCCAACTAAGTTGGAGTTGGCTTTCAGCCTAACTACGATATGACCGAACTTCGAAATTTTACGTGAAACGACTGCCATCAGACCTCCACAACCCAAGTACTTTCTATAGTTAGACAAGATTGTCGGACTTTTTAGAGCTCCAACTACCCGTAACGAATGCCACAGATGTTCGTATGGTAGCCGAGACCCACGGCTTAACGTGCTCTACGAGGCACGGAAGAGTCTCGATGTGTTAAGAACGGCCCATCCTAAAACTGACCTGGCTAGTATTACTGCCCAACAGTTTTTAGTAAATATTAATGTTATTAATTTATTTACTACCTTATTTATAAGCAGTTCATTGTATAAGCCCTTAAACTAATTTAACACCGAAAAAATCCATTCAGTTTAATGTAAATGGATTTGGTAGTTCATCATTTATATTTATTAATATATTATAATCGGTGATTTAAGAGGGCTCCCAATTCAGCGTTAAAATATTCTTTTACAATTACTAGACTACGCATAAATCTTAAGGGATAATTAAATTTTTATTCATCTTTTTGAAAATCCCAAGTCCTAAATACATTTGAAGAAAAATCTTTACTTTCAAGTGTAATGAAATAAAAAAATAAACTTTTCCAAACACAAACATGTGCCTTGAATAAGTAAGGCAGATTTGGCTGGAACAATTAGGTTTACTTTTTGCTAATAATTATTTGTTTAGGGTTTATTTTACTAGTCAATTTACCCTGTTTAAAAGCGTGCTGCAAAATACTGTTATTTTAAACTTTTGCTACAAAATTACTGAATTACAAATTATACAAACAAAGTAAACAAAACCATCTAAGTGTTTTTAAATTGTAGGGGTCAAAATTAAAGTCATTTTAGTAAATGGAAATGGAATGGAATAAACGAAACTTAGATACACAAGCCTAAATTTGTAATTAACTTGAATTTCAATTCCTAACGAAACGCCAAATATTTAAGGTTAAAGTGGCAAGTTCCACAATACGTAAATTTCATATGTAAAGACCTGATAGGTCAAAACCACGTTTTGATTATAACTGCGATATGTAAAAAGGCATTCCGTAATTTAGGATTGATACTGAGACAGTCTCGTGGATTTACCAATATTACCGCAGTAAAGGTTTTGTATGACGCATTGGTCAGGAGTCAACTGGAACACAATGCGGTCATATGGGCTCCATGTGAAACAAAATACGTAACTATGCTCGAGCGTATTCAAAATAAATTCACGAGACACTTGTATCGAAAGATGTACGGTGTGTACCCATTTTACCCGTTAATGTATTCCACCTTGTTGGTATTGGGTATGGTGGGATACAATGAATTGAGGGTTAGGAGGGACGCTACACTCGTCCTATACGTGGTGAAACTGCTGAGGGGTAGGGAACACAATCCGGGCATACTGCAACGTCTGTACATACGAGTATGTGCGCCGGACAGGTATGTGTGGAGAGACGGCGGCGACCGCGGCTGCTGGCGGTACCCGCTGCCAGGACCAACCTACTGGAAGCAACGCCGCTTACGCGGGCAGCTCGTCTAGTAAATGAAGTGCATGATAAGGTAGATATACTTTCGTGCAATTTGAGTGAACTCACAAAAGTAGTTCTATATACTATTTGCTATGGTGAAATTTTAATTTTTGCTTATCGGTAATCGTCTTTTATCGGTAATTTTAATGTTAATTTTGTTGCAATCATGAGGTAGGTAAGTTATTGTTTATATCGTCTGGCCCGACTATTGAAGTGGGTATTAACCTGTAATGATAGTTTGTGTGTGTATAATAAATAAATAATAATAATAATAATGATATTCGTGTCATGATATGAATCCTTATCCAAATAAATAATTTTATAATCAAGATTGATTATGTACATGTAAACTCCTTTAGATTATTCGAATCGGACTTCATCTTTCGTTTATAAGTTACGATAGGTATAAAAATGCTAAAAGTAAGAAAAATGCCGCGGAGTGAACGTACAGCCCTACACCTAGTCTATTAGTTATATTTAATTTTTTGTAAACTTGAAACAATTTAATATTAAATATAATATCCCCACTGGATCGTGATCTACGCGGGTGAATTAGTTATATTCTTTTGTTCACGCGGACGTTTTCACAAGTTGTTATTTTGTCAAGTTTGTACAAAAATTAGGGAAATTATGAGTTCCGTACGCTGAATATGTATCTACCAATAAATTTACCCCAATAACAAACCTAACATTCTAGTTAAAGTGCACGTTCTATATTGAGAAATTTACCATCATTATGAACTGAGGCGGAGCTGGGTGTTGTAGAGCAGAGAAGGGCAGTGAAAAGTGGTGACTGTTTTCACTGAAGAGAGATGGAGATTTCAAGCACTGTGATTTGTTAATTCATGCACCGCTAAGCTCACCTTAGTGGAAACGCAGCCTAAACAGTTCTAATATTTAAGTGTAAAAAATATGAATAATATTAAAATATTCCGAATTTCAGAATACGGAAGCAGAAGATAATATCCGATAGCACTAAAACTTTCTGTATTTATATATCATATTTTAAGTAGCTATTACAAGTCAAAAACATTTTTATTTCTACATACTAGAGTATATACGTATACATTGTTCTTAAGATACAGATATTTTTTCCGGCCTTGTCCCTCACCAGCTAGTCAACAGCCTGATATAACTTAGTTATAGATACTTATACGGGAATTAAAGGGTCACGAAATAGGTGCTACATACCTCTGTATTGCCTGACATTTCGACCAGGTTACACTGGCCGTGGTCACAAGCCGACTGTCTTAGTGGTGCATGCCTTCCGTCGTCGAGGTCGTGAAGTAGAAGGTTCTCATCCACCCACCCGTACATTTTTGACAATTTTGATATTTTTGTGTCGCCATGTGTTTTATTCGAACACATGTTTCGCCATATGTTCGAATAAAACCACGTAGTGATATCGCATTTTCACGTAAAATTCTAACAAACGCGAGTACCGTAGTACCGAGTAACGGTTTACCCTCATGAGACAATTAATTCGTAATAAGCACAGTGATTTGGAATGTATTTAGAGGGAGTTATATGCGTTACATTTGAAGTATAGTGTTAATCTATTTCAAACAGACTATGATTTGTGTGATCGGGTTACGTAGCTTCGGGTTCGAGCTATGTAGTGCGAACTTTGAGCGTAAGTTCTCGAAGGAAAATAATCGGCGGTATGCAAAAAACAAGACGTCATCCGTGATACCCGATGGATCGAAGGACACCATTACTAAACTACAACTAAATATAACTAAATAAAATAAAAAATAAAAACTAAAACTAAACAAAAAAACAATACTAAACAACAATTCATTATGTCATTAAAAATATCACGTATACTAGTCAAACTAGAATCCCAGCATTAGACTTGATAACCAACAATAACCCTATAGAATCCGTTAACTCAGTAAATGCACTAACTCAGTAATTTTACAAGTATTGGAAAAATCGTTGGAGGGAATTTGCAGATGACTAATTCGTTAAATGTTCAAGAGTCAGAGAAATAGACTTAATCATATCTAATCTTAAGAATGATTGTGCTATCGCCCTAGACGGCATTTCCAACAGTTTTATTATAAGGTATAAAAGTATTTTAGTCGAACCGCTGGTCTATATATGTAATTTGGCATTCTCATCCGGCATCTTCCCAAAGGTATTCAAGCGAGCACTTGTTCATCCCTTTCATAAATATAGACCTATATCCATTCTTCCTGGTTTCTCAAAGATCGTTGAAAAAATCAGTCAACAATAGACTTGTAGTTAACTGTAGTTAACTACTTAGAAACAAAAAAGTTACTCTCGAATTCCCAATTCGGCTTTCGCAGGAACAGGTCAACTGATGACGCGGTCCATGAGCTTACACATCATATTGTTACTAATATGGATGATAAGAAAAAAGTACTAGCCATATTTTTAGATTTTGCCAAAGCATTTGACATGGTCTCTGTCCCACTACTGCTCAATAAACTAGAAAGGATGGGTGTTCGTGGAATGCAACTGCAGTTTTTCGCAAGTTACCTTCCAGATCCCTCACAGTGTATTCAAATAGATGGTGTACGCAGTCATGATCTCCCTATAGACATAGGCGTGCCACAAGGCAGTATCCTCGGGCCGACCTTGTTCTTAATTTTTATTTATGATCTTTGCCAATTAGATATATCCAACACTGGAAAAATAATCACCTTTGCTGACGACACCGTACTAATTTTTCGAGGCGATTCCTGAAAGGATACGTATCAAAGTGCACAAAAGGGTATGAATCGAGTCACCAATTGGCTTAGTTGCAATCTCCTATCGTTGAATGTAGATAAGACCAAAAACATAGCATTGCAGCTAAGAAATAAGAAATTGCGTTTTAAAACACCTCTGCCCATATTTGCACATCTATGTCATAATCCAGATGTAACTCCTGTTTTATGTACCTGCAAGGAACTACAACTGGTAGATACAATTAAATACCTATGAATCGTAATTGATAAAAACTTAAACTTCCAAGCTCACATAGATGTATTAACTTCAAGAACTAGAAAACTAATTTTCATCTTTGAAAACTTACGACATGTATGTGATAAGAAAGTACTTAAAATAACGTATCTCGCATTGTGTCAATCAATACTGATGTACTGCATCACCTCCTGGGGAGGTGCCGCTAAAACCATTTTGATAAAATTGGAACGTGCCCAAAGGGCAGTCTTAAAGGTGGCACTTTACCTACCCTTCTTGTATCCCACAAGAGACATATACCAAAAGTTTAATGTTCTTACAGTTCGGCAACTTTTTGTTTTTCGCCTAATTCTTAAGTCTCACTAACCAACTACGATCTTTACCTAATGCAGCAAAAAGACTGAAACATAAAATCTATCAAACTGACATAATTTATAAAACGACTTTATCACAGAGGTTTTATTGCTTTTTAGGCCCTTACCTATATAATAAAATAAATCCAATCCTTTGCATATACTTCCTTAATAAATTTAAATTAAAAACAGTATTAACGACATGGCTACAAAACCTAAATTATGATGATACAGAAAGCCTACTTGTGCCACCAAGATAATATAGCTTATTTAATTTAAAAGCCTATTTATTAAAAAAAAGCTCTCACGCACACGCACATGCACACATGCACACCCACACCCACCCACACACACACACACATACATACACAAATACACTCACACAGATTTTGTTTGCTTTTATATTAACTATGTACATTTATCGTAAACTGGTACATGCTACAATTAATGTAACTATGGTTCGTCCAGGAGATGAGAGCCTGGTGATCTGTAACACAGGTTTTTCCTAACACAGACACCAGTCTCTCACAAAGGAATAATAGTTTGACTGATCTGTTTTTGTATTTCCTAAGTTGTACCTATCTTTGTGATGAGAAATATAAATACAATTTATTATTATTCTCTTTATTAACATTTAAATACATATAAATTACATTTTTAAATACATTATTATATAAAAAAAAATATATTTAAAAATATAAAAAATAGTGTCCCACCGGTATCGGGTACAGGGACCAAGCTACCGGTGGTTAGGGTTCCAGAGACAGAAACCTCCTCACTATGCGTGCCGTGTCGAGAAGGACTGCCTTCTGCATTAGGCTCTTGATCCAGCTGCCTAACGTGAGCCTCTGAAGGTGTTGGTCGAGGCTCTTAGCAATTAACCCATGGGCCGAAATGACTATCGGCACAATGATTGCTGAATCCACATCCCACATGTCGACAATCTCGTGAGATAAGTCCAAATATTTTATTTCTTTCTGTTTTTCAGCCTTCAAGAGATTGTCGTCATGGGGAATGGTGATGTCAACAATCATTGCTCGGCGCTCTAATCGGTCTATCACCACTATATCAGGCTTATTGGCAACAATAGTCCTGTCAGTGATGATAGATCGATCCCAGTACAATGTTGCACGACCATTTTCAAGAACTGGGTCGGGCACATAGGTGTAGTACGGTAACTCGACAGTCACAAGGTTATATTTAAGAGCAAGTTGCTGATGGACTATCCTGGCCACTTGGTTATGTCTATGCAAGTACTCACCGTTGGCAAGACGAGAACAACCGGAAATTATATGCCTGAGGGTTTCTCCGGGACGATGACATGCCCGACAAATGTCAATCGTGCCGTCCTTCAGGATATATTTTCGATAGTTATTCGTCATAACAACTTCATCTGTAATTGCACAGACAAACCCTTCAGTTTCTCCGAAGAGATCACCAAACCGTAGCCAGGACACAGATGCTAATAAATCGACATCGGGCCCATTTAAGGCCCGATAAAAACGTCCATGCAGCTCTTTGCCCTTCCATATCTCCTTACGATCAGTAATATTAAGTACTGCAGGTTTGCGCCAGTTCTCTTTTCCTAGAGCAAGTGGGGTGAGTCCGTTGTCAACTGCCACCACATCCCGATGCACATCCACGTTAACGGAGAGGAAGTAATCTCTAAGATTGCATACCTCGCGATTATGGAGGGTCTTGGCATTTAAAAAACCACGACCCCCACATTTCCGCGGGATATACAATCTCATTACCGACGATCGTGGATGGTGCATTCGGTATGCGGTAAGCAATGTACGAACTCTTCTATCCAGGGCATCTAGTTCAGTCTGAGTCCATCTAAGTATTCCAAAGGAGTAGATTAGGACTGGCATGACCCAATCATTATAGGCCCGCACCTTATTACCGCCTGACAAAAGACTTTTTAATACTTTTTTCAGGCGGCTAAAGAAGCGTTCCTGTAACGATTGCTTCATAAGTTTATTATTATTATTATTATAAACTTATACCTAGACTACCATTATGGCTAAAGGTATGAATTTCGCTCCAGCACCTAATCAAACACTGTTCGAGAAAGCAATCAGTAGCGTTGAGGAATACATTGCACGTAACAAGGTACTGCCCGGCGATGCCGATATCCTTAGGCAGGACATCGCTGTAATATTACGAAAATCAAACTCACGCAGCGAAATGCAATGCAATCATTGCTTCACTACCGGTTTTCTGTGAGGCCGTGGAATCGAGCGGAGTCGAGCCGGCCCATACGTGCCGAAGCATGGCTCTCCATCAAACTTGTGGCTACTTCCGGCTGGTAATATCACTATGGAAGAGAGTCAAGCATTAAAAACATTAGGGATAACCGGGATATTTTAGTGCTTAAGGCTGACAAGGGAAACGCCACTGTACATACATTTTTACATAATTAAGTACATATATCATGGAACGCAAAAGTTTCAAAGTTAGTATAGCATATTATAACGATGAAAATTAAAAATAACTTGAAGATAGAGTTTATTGAACTACCAAACCACCTTCAGATTAACACTTAATTCTAACCAACACTGGACAGGTGCGGACTTAGGACTCAGTACCTTCGTTTAGAACTTGACCGAGTTGTGAGGGAAAACCCCTGGAAAAGATAACCAAAGATCTGAAAGAGGATGTTAGGAGCACTTCTACTAATCATTTTACCTCTCTACCTCAAGGAGGTCTTATTGGAAAAATGCAGTCCAAAACTTGACACGGTCTTGTTAGGTCAGAATATTATAAGTAATGTTCACTAGAGCATAGAACGTCTCCAATTATTCTAATATTTATCCATAAGTTTAACGATTAAATGTGTACATAGAATTGCATCAAGATCCTAATTATCTACTTAATAAAATTTATAAATTCTGAAAATTTATAACAAATAATTATAAACCTGGAACGTTCATGAATGGAGTGAATACGTTTCTCTTGGATAGGTGTATACCATCTTCATCTTCAACGTTACTTTCTATCAGGTCAGTAGGAAGACAAATGTCTATACTCTACCCAATAAAAAAAAAATAGGTAGTCATGGGACCGCCGACAGAAGTGAAAACATAAACGAAACGACGAACTTAAAACGTCACATTAGCAGGTTGGTGACATTAATAATAAGGAGTTGATAGAACTCAATGTTTAGATTAACGTCCTCTAGTGAATCTATTTATGTATTATTAGCGTGACGGTCAGGAGTTCAGTGCTTTTTCCCCATAGCAAAAGTGCACAAACGTGCCTAAAGAAGATTTCACTCCAAAAAATTATAAAACAAATTAGCGAGAAACTGACGTAATAAAAACACACCAATTGGTCAAGTGTTATACGATTCTTTGTTCCCTCCTTGACATGGAACAGCGCAAAGAACCAATTTTTTGACTATATACTTGTATATCAATTTCCTAATTGAATAAAATAAGTTTCTTGATCTAATCCAAAGCAGTACACAGCTGTTTTGAATAAATTTTCACAAATAAAATTTGAAATATCATGAAAATAATTTTACATTTCTTCCAACTACTTTCATGAAATCATGGTAGCATAGTGGGCGGCATTTGGCTCGCGTGCCTTTCATATTTAATACTGGTGTTGCGGTGAAAAGCGGCATTCAAGTTTTACAAATTTTGCAAACCTTTTCGTTTTTGCATGGGGTGTATAAATCACGGTGACGGTAACCTCTATAAGTGGTTTTGTTTTACTTTTACCTACACTTGTATAATATATACAAAGCTACGAAGGTGCTTGCCCCGATTTTATACTTTAAAGTTGTATCATGTTACTTGTGTTTTGATTTATACCTAACAGGTATATTTTTTAGATAAAAGTGTTAGGTTTAGAGTTTTGTAATCGTAGACTTACACATTTATTTTTTTTTGAATTTAATTTCTTTCTGAAATAGTTGTCATTAATTAATGTTTCACCATGATTGGCTAAATACGTAACGCAAATGGCAAATATTAACAACAATTTATGTGTGAACATGCGAAGCGTCTATACAAAGGTTTTATCGGAATGTCAAATTTGAGATGCGTTAAGCACATAAAGCGCACTACAAAACCCAACGGGTATTTGTGTATTATTCACATGGCGAGCGCTATTAGTGAACTTGTTGATACATGATCATATACATAGCCACCGAATATCAAGATAAATAACCAAATAAGAATTGAAAGTCAGTATAAATCATTCTGTAAAATCATTTCCGTTATCATGTCTTCAGCAGAGCTAGCCACATTTCAGAAATGTGTTAGAAAGACGGAAATGTAAAGTAGTTAATCCAAGTAGGACAATTTTGTCCTCGAGAGGTTTTTCGAACCGAGCGTGAACCCCGGGAATACATTTATTTCATCGACAGATATTGCGACTTTGAAGAATTGACAATTATGAAGAACAATACTTATAGTCTAATTTTGTAGTGATCCAGCTAGCCTGAAAATGTATGGCGCTGCTCTTACAATGATCGCATTTTCTATAAATTTAATCCGACCGTTGCGTCGCTCGCGTTATATCAGTGGCAAAGTCAGACCGTCGAGATGACGCCGTAATTAAATAGACGGCCAATGCTGCGGTAGCTACAGTAAAAGGTTGGTGCCGACAGCTAAGATATATATTTCTATACAGGATAAGGAGGAGGGACCTAATTTTTAATTAAGATTGGTAATTATGTGAATCTCTGGTTCGTTAAGTTAAACTCTTTAAAGATAGACGATACGATATTTAAATTATATTTATTTATATGTGTATGACTGCCTGTGTTTATACAAATGATCCAAATTAGATAAAACTTTGATGGTATTATTCGGTGCTTTTCACTTAACAGTGCGATACAGACTTATAATAATAATAACGTAAGATGTATCAAACATCTCACACTCCGCCGTCTGATCCCAAACTAGGCAGGGCCTGTACTATAGTAACCAGACTGCTGATAAACATACTTATATATTTCTAAATACATACATAATATTATAGATAAATAACACCCAAACACAGCACAAATTATCATTATTATTATTCTCTTTATTAACATCTATAAAACATATAAATTACATTTTTAAATACATTATTATAAAAAAAATTATATTTAAAAATATAAAAAATAGTGTCCCACCGGTATCGAGTACAGGGACCAAGCTACCGGTGGTTAGGGTTCCAGAGATAGAAACCTCCTCACAATACGTGCCGTGTCAAGAATGACTGCCTTCTGCATTAGACCCTTAATCCAGCTGCCTAACGTGAGCCTCTGAAGGTGTTGATCGAGGCTCTTTGCAATCAACCCATGGGCTGATATGACTATCGGCACAATGATTGCCGAATCCACATCCCACATGTCGACCACCTCATGGGCCAAATCCAAATACTTCATTTGTTTTTCTTTTTCAGCCCTTAAGAGATTGTCGTCATGGGGAATGGTGATATCTACAATCATTGCTCGGCGCTCTAATCGGTCTATTACCACTATATCAGGTTTATTGGCAACAATAGTCCTGTCAGTGATAATAGACCGATCCCAGTACAATGTTACACGACCATTTTCAAGAACTGGGTCGGGCACATATCTGTAGTACGGTAATTCCATAGTCACAAGGTTATATTTAAGAGCAAGTTGCTGATGGACTATCCTGGCCACTTGGTTATGTCTGTGCAAGTACTCGCCGTTGGCAAGACGAGAACAACCGGAAATTATATGCCTGAGGCTTTCTCCGGGACGATGACATGCCCGACAAATGTCAATCGTGCCATCCTTCAGGATATGTTTCCGATAGTTGTTCGTCATAACAACTTCATCAGTAATTGCACAGATAAAACCTTCAGTTTCTCCAAAGAGGTCACCGAAACGTAGCCAGGATACAGATGATAATAGATCTACTTCGGGCCCATTTAAGGCCCGATAAAAACGTCCATGCAGCTCTTTGTTCTTCCATATTTCCCTGCGATCTGTAATATTGAGTACTACAGGTTTGCGCCAGTTCTCTCTACCTAAAGCAAGCGGGGTGAGTCCGTTTTCAACTGCAACAACATCCCGATGCACCTCCACGTTAACAGAGAGGAAGTAATCTCTGAGATTGCATACCTCGCGGTTATGTAGTGTCTTGGCATTTAAAAAACCACGACCCCCACATTTCCGCGGGATATACAATCTCATTACCGATGAACGTGGATGGTGCATTCGGTACGCGGTTAGCAATGTACGGACTCTTCTATCCAGGGCATCAAGTTCCGTCTGAGTCCATCTAAGTATGCCAAAGGAGTAGGTTAGGACTGGTATGACCCAATCATTATAGGCCCGCACCTTATTACCGCCTGACAAAAGACTTTTTAATACTTTTTTCAGGTGGCCAAAGAAGCGTTCCTGTAACGATTGCTTCATAGTCAATTCCTTTAAACCTAACGCCTGTGACATTCCTAGATACTTGTAAGTTTCGTTCGCGGAAAGACGTCTAAGGTGTGTAGAATCTTAGAGTTCCATGCCTTCAGATTCCACAATCTTGCCTCTTTTTACATGCATGACTGCACATTTATCCACACCAAATTCCATCCTGATACATTTACTAAAGTTTTCAGTTACCTCTAGTAATTTTATCAGTTGGAAATTGCTGCAGGCAAAGAGTTTCAAATCATCCATGAAAAGGAGGTGGAATATAACCTGACCTCCTCTCCGCAAACGATAGCCTAGTCCTGAACCCTCCAACATAGTGCTGAGAGGATTCAAAGCCAGGCAGAACCACAAGGGACTCAAACTGTCACCCTGAAATATACCCCGCTTGATCTTTATATACTCGCCGTCACCCTGAGATTGTCGACATCCTGGATAGCAAAGAACTGTTCTCCATTGCTGCATACATGCCTTCAAGAAAGTGCATAGAGTTGTATCAATCTTATACAACTCCATCACCTTCAGGAGCCACGTATGCGGCACAGAGTCATAGGCTTTCTTATAGTCTATCCAACATGTCGCCAGATCTTTTTGGTTACGGCGAACTTGTTGGTTAATGGTCGTGTCAATAATAAGGAGCTCTTTAGTGCCACGTGCCCCACTTCTACATCCATTCTGAGAGTAAGACATAACAGAGTTGTTGGTAACATGAGATGCTATCTTCACTCTCAGAATGGACATCAGTAATTTATATACTGTTGGTAGACAGGTGATGGGTCTGTAGTTTTTGGGATCCGTGGCACAACCAGATTTATAGAGCAGGTGAGTCACGCCTGTGGTCATAAAAGTTGGAATCGAACCCGATTCCAAGCATGATTGAAATTGAGATGCCAAACAAACATGTGAGCTACGGAGCCACTTTAACCAAAAGTTTTGCAGTCCGTCCGGTCCCGCTGATTTCCAATTCGGCAACGAACGAACTGCATAAGCTATATCGATGTTTGAAATCAATACTGGCTCCATTCTATTAATTGACTCACATGATCGTTCGACATCTCGCATCCATTCACCCTCAGTGTGAGCGACAGGCATCGACCAGATGTTACGCCAAAATGAATTCGTGATTTCAGCATCTGGTAAATGAATGTCACTCACTAAATCAGGCTGCCCCCACCTTCTATAAACCCACCTCTCATCCCTTTGGAATGTGCGATTCTGAGTATATCGGTCCACCCTTTTTTTGTACCTTCGTATGCGATTTGCCCATGCATAAACCTTCTGTTTCAGAAAGTCAATGCGCTCTGTGACTCGCGCTGTATAATCACAGGAACTGATACCAGTTCCCGAAAAAGCCCGATTCACAAAACGCATTACTCTCGGGCGTGTGTTACCCGATCTGAAACAGATAAGCTTGCCAATGAGTACCCTCGACTCAGCGATACGACGCTCAATCCTGCATTGCCACGCTGGAACAACAAGTTTGGACCGAGTAGCGGTGTCATTTCCTGGGAATTTAACACCAGCTACTCGGCATGCTGCAACAGCCGCACAATACAAAATTGAGTGTGTATCGCTGATATCTATGTTTTTTTCAAAATAAACAGGTAACATCGAATCAAGGGTACATACTAGCGCTTTGTTTCGTTTATGCATTGGCAAACGCGGTAAACGTGGTCTACTTTCAAAACTCATGGACCGATATTCCAGAATAGCGCCTTCCAAAGTATTCCTTATTATATCAGAGTACTGAGTACTTACAGATGAAGCATCATTTTCCTCCCCTCCTTCAGCAGGATTAGGTTGCAACAACAAAGAGTCTGCATTTGTCACAATTTGTGAAGGAGGAGAAGTAGTAAGGCTAACCTGCAAGTCCGAGCGTAGCCTTTCAAGTACGGAGTTATCCAGCAAATTACATCGCTGAATGACCCGCACTTGATCCGATAGTCTTTGCACCGAAACTTTAACAGCTGGCTCAAGTTCCTGAAACAGAGGCATCATACGATCACGATACGCCGTGAGGTTAGTTCGTCCCTCTGTAGCCACAAAATATGCTCGCATGACGTTCTCATTCATTGAACTCGTCCATTTCATGCGACGCACATTACCACCGGTAGCGGGGTCCCTACTCGAAGCCGATGGGCCTCGGGGTCCCAAGCAAGACGGTGGCCGGCCTCCCCCTGGTCGACGTACAGGTGTTGGCGACGTCGGCGGGGAGAAAAACTCGTCGCTCGAAGTCGAGCTCGACGCCTCTGGAATGGCCGGACCTCTTACTGTGGATTTCGGGGGCTGCGAGGCGGAGCTGAGCGATGAGTCCGGGGATGGTAAGAGTGCTTTACTTCTGGCCCTTGTTAGCATTGTCTTTGTCTTCGGTTATTTTATTAATTTGTAAATTATTTTGACATGACATGACATTAAATGTCATGTCTTAGTATATATACCTTTTTATGGTCAATTATATGATTTCTGCCGTGTTTTCATTTTAAATTTGTATCGAGTAATCATTTTAGTGTATAAATTTATAAAATGTGTTGTTTTATTGTTAAATTATGATTAAAAATATAAATATTACATATACTGTTGGTGAGACAAGACTGCTTCTTAGTGTTGCCAGTTATTATTTATTATTATTATCTTTATTAACATTTAAATACATATAAATTACATTTTTAAATACATTATTATAAAAAAAAAATATATTTAAAAATATAAAAAATAGTGTCCCACCGGTATCGGGTACAGGGACCAAGCTACCGGTGGTTAGGGTTCCAGAGACAGAAACCTCCTCACTATGCGTGCCGTGTCGAGAAGGACTGCCTTCTGCATTAGGCTCTTGATCCAGCTGCCTAACGTGAGCCTCTGAAGGTGTTGGTCGAGGCTCTTAGCAATTAACCCATGGGCCGAAATGACTATCGGCACAATGATTGCTGAATCCACATCCCACATGTCGACAATCTCGTGAGATAAGTCCAAATATTTTATTTCTTTCTGTTTTTCAGCCTTCAAGAGATTGTCGTCATGGGGAATGGTAATGTCAACAATCATTGCTCGGCGCTCTAATCGGTCTATCACCACTATATCAGGCTTATTGGCAACAATAGTCCTGTCAGTGATGATAGATCGATCCCAGTACAATGTTGCACGACCATTTTCAAGAACTGGGTCGGGCACATAGGTGTAGTACGGTAACACACAACAGTCACAAGGTTATATTTAAGAGCAAGTTGCTGATGGACTACCCTGGCCACTTGGTTATGTCTATGCAAGTACTCACCGTTGGCAAGACGAGAACAACCGGAAATTATATGCCTGAGGGTTTCTCCGGGACGATGACATGCCCGACAAATGTCAATCGTGCCGTCCTTCAGGATATATTTTCGATAGTTATTCGTCATAACAACTTCATCTGTAATTGCACAGACAAACCCTTCAGTTTCTCCGAAGAGATCACCAAACCGTAGCCAGGACACAGATGCTAATAAATCGACATCGGGCCCATTTAAGGCCCGATAGAAACGTCCATGCAGCTCTTTGCCCTTCCATATCTCCTTACGATCAGTAATATTAAGTACTGCAGGTTTGCGCCAGTTCTCTTTTCCTAGAGCAAGTGGGGTGAGTCCGTTGTCAACTGCCACCGCATCCCGATGCACATCCACGTTAACGGAGAGGAAGTAATCTCTAAGATTGTATACCTCGCGATTATGGAGGGTCTTGGCATTTAAAAAACCACGACCCCCACATTTCCGCGGGATATACAATCTCATTACCGACGATCGTGGATGGTGCATTCGGTACGCGGTAAGCAATGTACGGACTCTTCTATCCAGGGCATCTAGTTCAGTCTGAGTCCATCTAAGTATTCCAAAGGAGTAGATTAGGACTGGCATGACCCAATCATTATAGGCCCGCACCTTATTACCGCCTGAAAAAAGACTTTTCAATACTTTTTTCAGGCGGCTAAAGAAGCGTTCCTGTAACGATTGCTTCATAATCAATTCATTTACACCTAACGCCTGTGACATACCTAGATACTTGTAAGTTTCGTTGGCGGAAAGACATCTAAAGTGTGTGGAATCTGTGAGTTCCATCCCATCGGATTCCACAATCCTGCCTCTTTTAACATGCATGAATGCACATTTATCCACACCAAATTCCATCCTGATACTTTTACTAAAGGTTACAGTTACCTCTAGTAATCTTATCAATTGGAAATTGCTGCAGGCAAACAGTTTCAAATCATCCATGAAAAAGAGGTGGGATATAACCTGACCTCCTCTCCGCAAACGATAGCCTAGCCCTGAACTCTCCAGCAAAGTACTGAGAGGATTCAAAGCTAAACAGAACCACAAGGGGCTCAAACTGTCACCCTGAAATATACCCCGCCTGATCTTTATATGCTCGCCGTCACCGACAGGCCGCCGACATCCTGGATAGCAGAGGACCGTTCTCCATTGCCGCATACATGTCTTCAAGAAAGTGCATAGAGTCGTATCAATCTTGTACAACTCCATCACTCTCAAGAGCCACGTATGCGGCACAGAGTCATAGGCTTTCTTATAATCTATCCAACATGTCGCCAAATCCTTTCGGTTACGGCGAACTTGTAGGTTAATGATCGCGTCAAGTATAAGGAGCTCTTTAGTGCCACGGGCCCCACTTCTACATCCATTCTGAGAGTAAGCCATAATAGTATTATTAGTTATATGAGATGTTATCTTCACTCTCAGAATAGATGTTAGTAATTTATAAAGTGTTGGGAGACACGTTATAGGTCTGTAGTTTTTGGGATCCGTGGCACTACCAGACTTATAGAGGAGGTGAGTTACTCCTGTGGTCATAAAAGTTGGAAGCGAGCCTGATTCTAAGCATGAATGGAATTGAGATGCCAAATGTACATGTGAGCTACGGAGCCACTTTAACCAAAAGTTATGCAGTCCGTCCGGTCCCGCTGATTTCCAATTCGGCAGCGAACGAACTGCACAAGCTATATCAGTGCTGGAGATGGATATTGGCTCCATGGTATCAATCGACTCACATGATCGTTCAACATCTCGCATCCAATCACCCTCTGTGTGAGTGACAGGCATTGCCCAGATGTTACGCCAAAATGTATTTGTAATTTCAGCATCTGGAAAATATGTGTCACTCACTACATCAGGCTGCTCCCACCTTCTATAAACCCACCTCTCATCCTTTTGGAATGAACGATTCTGAGTATATCGGTCCACTCTTTTTTTGTATCTTCGTATACGGTTTGCCCATGCATAAACCTTCTGTTTCAGAAAGTCAATGCGTTCTGTGACTCGTGCTGCATAATGACAGGAACTGATACCAGTTCCCGAAAAAGCCCGATTCACAAAACGCATTACTCTCGGACGTGTGTTACCCGATCTGAAACAGATAAGATTGCCAATGAGTGCCCTCGCCTCAGTGATACGACGCTCAATCCTGCACTGCCACGCCGGAACAGCAAGCTTTAGCCGAGTAGCGGTATTATTTTCTGCGAATTTAACACCAGCTACTCGACATGCTGCAACAGCTGCACAATACAGAATTGAGTGTATATCACTGAGATCTTTGCTTTCTTCTAAATAAATATTTAACATAGAATCAAGGGCACACACCAGCGCTTTATTTCGTTTATGCATTGGCAAACGCGGCAAACGAGGTCTGTTTTCATAACTCATGGACCGATATTCTCGAATAGCACCTTCCAAAGTATTCCTTATTTGATCATTATACTGAGTACTTACAGATGAAGCAGTGCTGTCCTCTCCGCCCTCATCAGGGTAAGGTCGTAATAAACCAGATGGTAATTGTGTAACTATTTGTGAAGGAGGAGAAGCCATAGTGCTGGTAAGCGCAGCCTCTCAAGCACAGAGTTATCCAACAAATGACATCGTTGGATGGCCCGTACTTGGTCCGATAGTCGTTGCGCCGAAACGTTAACAGTTGGTTCAAGTTCCTGAAACAGAGACAGCATACGATCACGGTACGCAGTGAGGTTAGTTCCTCCCTCTGTAGCCACAAAATATGCTCGCATGACGTTCTCATTTATTAAAGTCGTCCATCTCATGCGACGCACATTACCACCGGTAGCGGGGGCCCTATTCGAAGCCGGTGGGCCTCGGGATCCCAAGCCATTCGGTGGCCGGCCTCTCCCCTGCCGACGTACAGGTGTTGGCGACGTCGGCGGAGAGAAAAACTCGTCACTCGATGTCGAGCTCGACGCCTCAATAGCGGTTGGTACACTTGATGTAGTTTCCGGGGGCCGCGAGGCGGAGCTGAGCGACGAGTCCGGGGATAGTATTTGCGCTTTTGCCCTGGATCTTGTAAGCATCTTCGGAATTTTTTAATAATTGTATTCGTTTCGGTTTAATAAATTTTTTCTTGTATGACATGACATATGTCATGTCTTAAACAAGGAAATGCAGAAACAGCAGACAACTTCATGCAGCATGCATGAAACGAAAATGCAGATCCAAAATAAAATAAAAATAAAAACAAGGAAAAATGACGAAAACAAGCTATAAATAGAGTACCTATTTATAGCTTGTTTTCGTCATTTTTCCTTGTTTTTATTTTTATTTTATTTTGGATCTGCATTTTCGTTTATAGATTTCTATAATATATGGATTCAATAGAAAGTTATCTTGAAAAATATAAATATTGGAAATACGCTTATAAAAGAAGACTGCCTCTTAGTGTTGCCAGGTTATCTTAATTTTTTCTTGTATGACATGACATATGTCATGTCTTAGTACTCTATTTATAGCTTGTTTTCGTCATTTTTCCTTGTTTTTATTTTTATTTTATTTTGGATCTGCATTTTCGTTTATAGATTTCTATAATATATGGATTCAATAGAAAGTTATCTTGAAAAATATAAATATTGGAAATACGCTTATAAAAGAAGACTGCCTCTTAGTGTTGCCAGGTTATCTTTTATTATTATTATTATTCTCTTTATTAACTTTTACAAAACATATAAATTACATTTTTAAATACATTATTATAAAAAAAAATATATTTAAAAATATAAAAAATAGTGTCCCACCGGTATCGAGTACAGGGACCAAGCTACCGGTGGTAAGGGTTCCAGAGACAGAAACCTCCTCACTATGCGTGCCGTGTCGAGAAGGACTGCCTTCTGCATTAGGCTCTTGATCCAGCTGCCTAACGTGAGCCTCTGAAGGTGTTGGTCGAGGCTCTTAGCAATTAACCCATGGGCCGAAATGACTATCGGCACAATGATTGCTGAATCCACATCCCACATGTCGACAATCTCGTATTACTATTATTATTATTATTTTCCTATTATTATTATTATTATTGTTTTAAGTGCCTAGTGCCACCTCGATCATTTATGGTCTTTTGTAGCGCACTTTTTGCTTTACAGTTCACTACTCAGACTTATGGCTTCGAGAAACCTCCAGATCCTTTCAGTAGTGATTGTTTGTATTTCCTCCGGTTGCATAATGTGTAACCATAGGTTAAAACTTCGGTGCCGCATTAGTGGGCCACAAGAGCATAGAATATGCCCTACAGTTTCTTCTGCCTCTTGACAGAATCTGCATGTTGTGTTCTTGCCCAACTTTAGGTTGAACATATGTTTGTTCAGTTTGCAGTGTCCGGTGAGGACTCTTGTTACTGCACAGGTTTTGTATCTTTTGAGCTCTAAAAGTTCTTTGATCATGAGAAATGATCATGCTTATTTGTCCTGGGTGGGAATCGAACCCACGCCCTATGACTCAGCAGTCAGGATCACTAACCACTAGACCAACAGGCCAGTGAATAGTAACGTTTTATGAATTTTTAATATCCAATTATCTTACAAGTATTGTATGATTTTTTTAAGAGGTTTTATTTGTTAAAGGGGTTCTGAACTCTTGTATTGTTGGTTGTAGGTGTTTGTATTCTTTTTATAACGTTGTTTTATTTTTCTCATCATGCATCGTATTTTCATTTACATTATCATTTCATGAGTACATCACTACATACATACATAAGCTGAGTATGTAAAAACAATTTACTCGCATTTTGGTTTCAACACATATTTCAAATATTGTAAAGGATATTATTGGTATATTATTTTATTGTATTAATTAATTTCATTATTATCATTTTTAATATTAACCATTACACTACTGCTGCTTTTACATCAAATACATTATATATCTATAGAAATATGCATTTACTTAGAATATCACAAACAAATCTAGTAGCTATGAGAGTGCGGTGACGTCGCGTCGCGCTGTAGTAACTCTGAATCAATTTATTATCTTTTATACCTTATATCCGGCGCTCAGTATAGCGGCCCTTCCACTCGCATCCGTGCACCGTATTTCATTTTTAATCTATTATTTTTATTAGCCGTTAAAAGCCTTTTATATTTAAGATACTCCTGTATTTACTTAAGAGGGCATTCGTAATTAAAAAAAGTCAAGAACGACAAATCTATGTACCTACTTAGTTACGAGTAAGTCTTATTTGAGAATGGTTTTATTTCCACGAATGGAATTAAAGCGCAGATGTAATAAAACCTAGATATTTTAATTTGTTAGTAAAACCTTTAAAATCACTATCATGCTGTTCTATAACAGCATACAAATCGAGAGATTGAAAATTATTTTAAACTTGGTGTTGCATACGATAGGTACCATTCGTATTTACTCCGCAAATCGGGGATTTTTTAAAGTGCGGCTATTGCTTTTAAGTTAAAATACTAATAACATTGTCGTTATTTATTATTAATTAAAGATAAAAAATATTTTTAGTATTTTATCTTAAAAGGAATAACCGCATTATACCATAAGAGATTTAATAAACCATGGCAGTGATGCTTACTCATTAATGATTTTTCATGAGCAATGGTTAGTGTATAAATGTTACGTACATTGAAATGAACCACTTTCGAATGGCGTGATAGTAAATTTATTTTAAGATTCTTTAAAATATAATATAAATTTAAAATATAATACATAGAAAATTATAAAATATAGTTTTAAATGGGATGGTGTCGGTGCGCGAAAATCTCCGGATATTCTGGGAAGTTTAGCAAGATACTAATAGTGTGCTGGAAAGCAATTCTTGTAAATCCATATATTTTTTTATAATTTCTAGGAATTGTCCTAGAAATCCATAGAGGTCCATATCCACTTGCAAGTAGATACGGACCTCGCCATAAAAGAGCAAGTCCTAATTATCGAGTCGATCGTCTATACCCCATGGTGTTTTCAATGTTTCACCTTAAACTCTTACGATTAATATTGAAACCGACAATATTGAAAAAAATTAATAAATTAATTAAAAATAATAATTAATTTTTATATTGACGTGTTATTTTCTCGTAGGTGTTAATATAGCTTCGGAATTTTAGAAGTGTAACCTTGTAACCTTACGTACATATGTATGCATGTATTAATATTTTAAACATTTACTGCAACTATGTTTTTTTTCATTATGTTCTAATTTTATATAAACTATCGTTAGCCTAATGCCGGACTAAGATAAACACCGGCTGAACTAAATGACAAAGCATCTTTACGGCATGGGTTGATAGTAATCAAAGTATCAAGTTTCGTCATTTTAAAAAGTCTTCCAAATAAAAATGGAGATATTATTTATGTGTAAACATAGTTTTTTAATAGACTGCGGTAAATAATTGACTCTGTTATTTACGGGTAACGCTAAAATCCGTAATGATATTGGTAGGTATTTTTCCCAGACGCCCCCTTCCTCACGAAGAGATTAATTACAGAATCGGCAGTTTTAATTAGTTTTGTAATTAACAGCCGCATGGCAACGCCTTCGAGGCGAACTAAAATAAATTACCCTTTAATACAATTCCTACGTAGGATTAAATTAACTGTGATGGCGACGAAATAAGCATTATAGCGTTTGTACGATCTGATTTGTTTACGACACGACGGACAAATAGACTGCTAAAGTCTAATATGAAATTATATTTTTCCATCAGTTAGTGAGCTTAATACAGCATGCACATAAAATTTGATATTAAGTACATTTTTATTCCATAAAAGAATTTAATACAGCATTTGTGTGCTATACATATGTATGTACTCGCTCGTGGCTAAGTAGGTTAGCACATTATAGAGTTAAGTAATACTAGCCAGGTCAGTCTAGGATGGGTGAACATTCTTAATACATGGAGACCCCTCCGTGCCTTGGAGAGCACGTTAAACCGTCGGTCCCGGGTGCCATACATACATCTGTGGCATTCATTATGGGTAGTTGGAGCCCTATAAAGTGCGACAATCTGGTCTAACTACAGAACTTTGATATCGCCTAGTACTTGGGTTTTGGAGATCTGATGGCAGTCGCTTCACGTAAAATATTAAAGTTCGGTCGTATCGTAGTTAGACTGAAGCCGACCCCAACTTAGTTGTTAAAAGGCGCGGAGGATAATGACATATGTATGTACTCGCATACATAAGGAACATGGATTAATATGAACATTTATTTGATTACTAGCAGCGCTCCGCGGTTTCACCCGCGTAAGTCCCGACTCCGTGGGAAAATCGGGGTTAAAAGTAACCTATATTTTAATCCAGGTCTCCAGCTATCTACATACCAAGTTTCATCGCAATCGGTGCAGTAGTTTAGGCGTGAAAGAGTAACAAACATCCATGCACACATACATCCTCACAAACTTTCACGTTTATAATATTAGTAGGATGTTAGGGCTCGGACTTCCCGGTAACAGTCAGTTCGATTGACAGGTATGCGACCCTGACTTGCTCGAACTATTGTCTATACTCCTCAATTTATCTGTTTAAGTAATAACCATTTTCCTTTCATGCTTTCCCTTCTTATCTACCTTTCCCTTTCAATATTCTCCCAATAGGCAGGCCCCCCACAAGGTGGACTGAATACCTTGTAAAAAAACGTTGTGGCGATCTTTGGGGGAAGCCTATGCCCAGCAGTGGGCGTCAACCGGCTGAAATAATGATGATGATACTCCCAATTTTTTACACCTTTAATTCCCAAAGTGGTTTTGGTTGACGGACAAAAATTCCCTGGTTGACGGCAATAGGTTTGCCAATTATTTCTGTGTGTCTAATGTGAGATACAGGGATAGGAATACAGGTGTGAGTGTATGTGTGTATGTGTCTGTGTATATTTTTTTGATTTTGAAGGTGATCCATTTTAAGCCCCTGTACTATCCCACCACTCACCTTTATGAGGAGTGTCAGGTGCTCACTGTGAGAAAGGTACGTCTCTCTCACTTCAATCCATCCATGACATGTCAGTTAGAGAAATAGTAGGAATATATAATATTTAAATATGAGCTTGTAACTTCATTCGCTCTAAAAAGTACCCTCATTTAATCGGCTAAATGCTGGGATAAAGTACTCACATTTTACAAATGAGGCCTTCCCACGCCATATGTTCGTATTAATGTAATGGATTCTGCCGACCGATGTCTTGGCTCACAAACGACGATCTCATATAAGGCCTTAGTATATACTATGATCTACAGTTAAACTGTCTCTAAGTTTATCTTCCATAACAATGGTGTACTTATCAAACGAACAATTACTCGTATAGTCATTGCTTTAGTAAAAAAAATTACTGAACCAACATACGGGAATCATTTCGTTTACCAGCTAACATGTTGATTGTTGCCATTGTTTTTGCTTTTTTTCTTGGTTATACAAGGGTCACATCATCGCAAAATAGTCATAAATAGATGCTTCTTGTTATGACTGGCTGGACTTGATCTAATGATCTTACTTACTAGGTATATAAGATGTATTTTCGTTACTAAATTAGTTTCTATATGTTCTACGAACCGGTCATCGAACTGCTATGTTTTTGGTCTTATTTAAAGTGTTCGTTCAAAACGTTAAGTTCTTAGTGTTACTCTGTGGTCTGAATTAATAAAAAAAAAAAAATATTTTCTGTTATAAACAAAAGTACAGGTATTTAAAAATCATTTTTTAATTACTAAAAAGATTAAAAAAAAAACGTTTGTAAAATAAAGTAAAGCAGGTACTTGGTAATTTAATGCTCGCTCATTTTAAACCAGGTCTAAAGGATACTCGATTGATCTCATCCGCCTTGAAATAGTCGTTAAGATCCATTTCATTTAATCAAAAAAGAACACGCCACATTGTTCTCGGCGTAATTCGTCACAATCGGAATTGTGACAATTCCCCAGGGAGAGCTTTGAGAAAAATTGTCGCTAACGAGCTCGCACCCCGCACCCCCTCGCTCACCAACCCCCTGGAGCACCTCCCCCTTTGCCCCTCCACTTTTAATCCGAACCACCTCCCTTTATCCGTAGCACTTTAAAACCCTTTTGCGATTTTCCGCACTGAGGAATTATCAAGAAAAAGGGAACACTTATTCATTGTCTACCTTTTTATTTAAATTATTCCTTATTAATCTCCGAGTTAAATATCTTAATTGTCTTCCTAACTCTATGTTAATTTTTGAAAATGTTGACTGAAAGCAATTAATATCTTACGGTAAAGTATTTCATAATATTCAATTGTGATATAGTGATTTAACTAAAAAACTTCTCAATTTTTATTAAAACTTTTATTTATATAGAAGATTTACCTATAACATTTCAAGATAAATTAAATTTGACATCCAACAGCCAATAGGCAATAAGAAATAATGTAATTCATAATAAAAGAAATATTTGAATTGACTCCAAATAGGTAAATTTGTTCGAAGAGTGTGTCCTCTTTGAGTAGCGTTCAGCCTCATTAGCGATTTTCCATCCGAACGAATCGTGAAAAGACGGTGAAGCTCTTATTCTTAACAAGTCATGATACTCGGTTTCGTTTGAATGGATCACCTAATATTACTTGTTGCAAAAGTTTATGAGAGAAAATTTAGTTCTGTCGTATCAATACATGTATGATGTAATACATTTTCATTCAGATTTCAATTTGAAATTAAAACTCGAGAAAGAAGAGAGCATAGGTCAATAAAACATACGCAATTATGGGGACTGCCGACAGAATTGAAAACTTAAGACTAGAAAAATAACTGTATATGACGTATTTATTTGACGTATAGCGTCAGATTGGTGACGCGCAGCATACGTCACGTTATAAATTAGCATGTCGGTGACGTGATCTGTAAATTTTGCTCCGCGGCTAAAGAAGTTTCACTTTTTTATGGTATAGGGGGCAAACGAGCAGACGGGTCACCTGATGGTAAATGACTACCGCCGCCCATGAGCACCTGCAACTCAAGAGTCACAAGTGCGTTGCCGGCCTTTAAAGTGGGAGTAGGGGAAGAGGGGGAGAGGACGGGAGAGTGGGAGGGGGAAGGGTTAGGGCCTCCGGTAGCCTCACTCAATCGGCAAAAAGTAATGAAGCATTGCTTCACTGCCGGTTTTCTGTGAGGCCGTGGTATTACTCCGGTCGAGTCGGCCCATACGGCTCTCCCATGAAAGAATTCAAGAATTATTCACTTCAAGAATTACGAATATTATAGATCTATAACTAGATCAGTAACGTACACAAGACTTAGATTACAAGTGAACAAATGATGATTAAAGGAGTTAAGATTTTCATCCTAATTTAAGCAAAGAATTAGTTCTTTTATTGGTATGGAATTACTATAGTCATTACAAATATATCAGAAGCCGATTATTTGGTTGTTAAATCCTCCATTATTCTTGACTTCAGAGCGTCAAACAAAGCGTCGTAAAACAAACTTTGACTGGTAAGAAAACTTTAAGGGGCGAAAAATTGATGGCTATCTTTATTACAATTTTTTAGTGCTTTAAGTTTTTATTACTTAAAAAAATAATATTCAAACAAACAGTCATATTTTACTATTCTTACCTACTGAAGACCCTGAAGTAGATTGATATGTATGGAAGATAGGTAGTCATTTGAAAGTTATTCAGTTGTAAAATGTCTGTCGCGCCTTTGTGCCGTATCATCATGGTTCAAGAAATCAGAGGTACCTTTAAAGAAAGAAAAGTATAGATAAAGGTATCATATTGTTGGTGAAAACAAAAGTGTCTTTAACACGTGACCGCTCATTTGATTTGATTTCAATTGTAATTGCATTTTTATGTTTTCTTCTTCTTCATTTTTTTTTCTTTAATAATTTTACATTTGACAAAGCAAACTGCTGCTGTTGCGGTGACTCTGTGTGTGTTGATCTATAATTTTTAATTATAATAATTATTTATTAAGTCGACGATTTCGAATAATTGATGATCAATTTTATGAAATAAAGATATTGAATTTGAATTTATTCGTTTTTCAAGGCAAGTACTAATATATAATATATTTATTTGCGACTTGACTTGAGAAAAAACGGGTAATATAACGTCTTGCTGTTGTCACTGTACATAGTTTGGAGTATTAAGTTTGTTAATTTAAAAATATAATAATTTATTTTCTCAATAAATCCAAGTATATGGGCCATCTTATTTTCTGATGTTATTACATATATACATATGTAGAGGGACAAGTATAAGTATTTTGTGTATGGCATCGTTATGGTCAAATTACTGTTTTAAATTAAATGTATATTGAGTGTTGAAACCCATTTGGTACAAGTGTGTACCCATATCCTAAGACAATGTGCATGCGGGTTTGCGGAATCGTCTCGCTTATTCACACAGCCGCATACTCGTTCACTAGCACACGCAGAAGCGACTTATGTAACAGCATCACAGAACTAAGGCAGACAATCGCATCCTTACATCACGTGACTGGGACTAAATAGCACAAACTTGCCATTGCTAAGAAACAATTATCTCCTATCAGTCATGGAAATATATTATCCTTACTATAATATTATAAATGCAAAAGTAACTCTGTCTGTCTGTCTGTCTGTAAAAACTACTGAGCCGATTTAAATTTGGTACAGAGATAGTCTAGAGCCTGAGAAAGGACATAGGCTACTTTTTAATGCGAAAAAGGGATGTAAGGGATTAAAAGGTGAGGATGAAAAGTTGTTTAGAAGTATCGTCACATTTAGAGCTAGAAGCTTGAAACTTATTTTTTTGGTTGTTGATGCTTTATAAAATATAATAAATACACTATTCCACGCGGACGAAGTCGCGGGCACAGGTAGTATCTAATAATATTAAAAACCATTGAATAATTGCGGAACCTTTTGATTTAATAATTTCATCAAATAAGATTTATATATTTTATTGTATACTAGCAACCCGCTCCGGCTTCGCATGGGTACAAATTATATACCAAAACCTTCCTCATGAATATCTCTGTCTATTAGTGAAAACCGCATGAAAATCCGTTCAGTAGTTTTTCAGTTTATCGCGAACAGGCAGACAGACAGACGCGGCTGGGGACTTTGTTTTATAATATGTAGTAATAATAAGTAGTGATTGCAGCGTCCATGTAAGTGAATAAAACATTTCATTGTTTTCATGTTTACACTTAAATATTATAACTAATAATCTAAGCAATATAAAATTGTCCTAAATCAAAGGGAAAATGTTCAAAGGTGGTCAACACTAAAAGTAAGCGAACAAAGTAGCCGCCTGTCCGCTCAGCCACCATCCTCACTAATGGAGGGAAAGTGGTCGATTACAATTACGACCGACCGAGTGGAAAGTTGAGCTTTTATGATATTAACTCAGAGGTTGAAACGTGTTAAGCCCCACGTTTTAATACTCCTTATTTCTTAACTTTTGCATAGAACTTCTAATGGAGGATTTACGAGCTCTCGCGTTAAAATAAATTACGATGTCCTTACTACATTCGCGCCTAGTAACGACGCCACTTTGAAATGACTCAGACTTCAGAACAAGACTTTAATTGTGGATGACGTATAACAGCGTTTCTTTATAAAGGCATTCTAATAGAAATTAATTATGTTTACGTACAGGAATTAACGCGGTCACATAATAGGTATTACAAACCTTTGACTTGCCTTGCATTGACCGTAGTTGTGACCACGGCTGACTTAATTACTTAAATAGTCAGCCTGTGACTACGGCTATATACCTACATAGAAAAAAATTTAGTATTCTAGAAAGTTTAGTACTTAAATTTTTAAGTCATATGTTTTTGTATGGAGGTTTTATTTAAGCTATTGGTTATTGATACATAATGTGATTAATTGCTTTTCTTACCTAGCAAAGATATTCTTTTAAAATACAGACATTTCAATCTGTCTTTTTCTTGCAATAGCTAGTTTTGTTAATTCGATTATACTTTGTCCATTCGTTTACTTTGTATGTCTTAGTTACTGTGAGATGATATATATCATCATGATCGATTTAAGCCGTAGGACATCCAATGCTGGATATAGGCTTCCCTCAATGACTTCTTAGAAGAACATTAGAAAGCGGCCCGCATCCACCAACACACATGATAGCAAGCAAGAAATAATTCTGAAGTTTAGAAATTTGAAACAAAAACATGATTATTATTATTTCATGAGAAGTTAAATTAATAGAATTGATAACAATAATTTCTTATGTCTAAAGAAAGATAGCCATCCTAATCTTTAGTACTGATGGTCACTTTAACACTCTGTGTTAATAAGTTTTGACTTTTCTGTTTTTTTACTTCAAGTGTTTTGTTTAAAAGTCATTATCAAATTGAATTTGTAAAGTTTATGAACGTAAAATGATAACATGTTCAAAACCTTGACAATCTCATGAAAAGTTACTTTTATTGTACCTAACATCATCCTACGCTATGCCGAGCGTGACGTCGCGTCGGGTGCGCGGACACGTCGGCACTCAGCGTGCATGTAACTAATGTGTCGTTATCGTGGAACACACACCGCATACCGTAGGGTAGCAAGAACTTGATGACTATCCGAGACGTACCAACATAAAAAGTGGACTGAAATTCAGACATAAAAACCTTACAAATTAAGCATGTTTGTTGACAAAATGAGAAGGAACTATTGCAATTAAGATAATCTTCTCTCTTAAGGAGATTGTTTAAAGAGTTAAATGATTTACAATATGAAAAATCTTTTACTCATGAGAGTTTTTACATAGTTCCTTTTCATTATGAAATGAAAAGGAACTATGTAAAAACGACAGGGGATTAAACAGAAAATATAATGTGAAGAGATAATTTATGACTTTTGGGCAAACTAACAAACGTTGTATGAACTTCAAAAGAGGCTGGTGGCTTTTTAATAATATACAACAACACTTGAGTTATCTTTTTTAAGGTGAAATATTGTCAATAAGCGATAGTGTATGTTACAATGTTTTTGTACTATTATCGCATTGTATTAGGAATGTGTACTTTGTACTAATAATGTAACTATGGAATTTATATTGATTTTGTAATTTACCATATTTGTATAAGTCCAAAAATTGTAAAGTAATGTCAGCGAATCATAAATTGTACTAGTGATGTATTTTATAGGTAATAGTAATAATGCTCTCATGTACTGGATACATGCAAAATATAAACGGTATTTTTCTTTTAATACATAGCTCAAAAAACAGTGAAATCGTCAGCTCATCGAACCCAACTTAATACTCTTTCGAATATTTGTAATGAGTTCTGTAGAGTGGGTGCATTCTTTAATTAGACGTCTTGCCAACTATATTATTATGGACATTGTCATTGTGTTAAAAATGCCTAAAAATAAAATTCTTATCCTGAAATTTGTCTGTATACGGCGACCCACATTGCTATATGACTGCGTAGCAATGCTCGTAGCACTTTCGTAGCTCAGCGCGTGCCCCTGTGTATAATAGCGCCAATATCTGCGCTACACTCATCCGTGTGATATTTCTTACTACTGCAAGAATTCTAACTAAAGTACAGTTAAAGCTAAACTTATAGGTTCTTTTATTACGACGATGAGCAATTTTATATGATTTATCTAATCAAGTAGCTCATTTTTAGAAATGTTTCAAGTTAGAATATTGTACGCAAGTAATCTAAATAACTACATCAGTGGGAACTATTCTCTTCTTATACATATTAACAATTTTTACATATTTCAATATTTGTTACCTATTATAGTTGTCAAGGCGTGTGATGCTTTTGGTTTCTGATTTTCTATGGCCAGTATCCCTGGTTCATGACATATACATGTATATGACCACATATGTATATTTTGTCAGCACCGTGATGAATCACAATACACGTAACATGATTCTTTGGCCGTTTGACTTTGAGTTGTCCATGGACGATAGTAGTTACTTACCATCACGTGACCCGTCTGCTCGTTTCCCACCTATATCATAAAAAAAAAATTGACACACATTTTCATAAATTGTCTAACTTCACAGATATTATCAATTTTAAATTTAAATTGTAGAAAATTTCTTATAAATTTGTTTCTGATCACTCTATTTAGAAATTCTCTTCAAAGATAAATTTATAATTTTAATCTCTAAAGCTTGCCAAAATACAACTATAACGTTTATTTTATAAAGGCATTCTAATAGAAGAAACACTTTATTCGAACTAATAATAAGTGAAAAAAAATATCAGCATGTGTTAAGCCGTTTATGAATATTTGAAATTTTGCGATAACGTTTACCAAACCAAAATTTACATGAAATGTGATGCACATGAAGATAATATCCTAGATAATTGATATATACCTACATAAATAACGCAAGTAGATCAACAGATGGACGTTAGTTCCTAATATTCTTATTACCTATACTTTATAAAACAACTTCTTTTGGGTTTCGAATCCGTAACTTTTCGATTAAAAGTCCGTCTATAATTTGATTAATGCATTCAATAAGTAGTGCTAACATTGCTTATAATTTAGCAATGTACTATTTAGCACTAGTACTAATTCGACTATGAATCAGTCATAATCCGCTTATTAGCTAGTAAGATTAGTCGCTTAGTCGCCATTAGTTATTAGTCTTTGATGGTGCTCATGCGTCTATAATTATATAAACTGTAACGACTTAAAATATCCATCAACACACTAAAATAAACCTAGCATTTCATTAAGCAAATTGACAAGAGGGACGTATTTTTTGTTAGTAACAAAAATTTGTTGCACACTTGAATATCCATTACCGCATGACAGCCGACTGCAGTGCTATGCAAACATAGGCGACAGCGCTCCATCGGTTACGTAGCGGTGCAAGACTACAGCTTTTGATATTTTGCTTTTGATATTACATGCATTCGAAGGATTGATTCACAAATATTGCATATCAACCTCTTAATATAAATTTAAACTTTCTTTTACAATAAAAAACAAACTTTCCTTAATTGAAATTTATATTTATTTTATTTGTATATTTTTACAGAGTAATCCGAGTTTCCGACGCGATATTTTTTTTAATTGGATACACACTGAAGTTGTTAGCTGTTCTTTTTTAATTGGGGTAACTTCAATGATGACCTCTTAGGGCAGAAAAACAGCTGACTATTGATTTTTCTATTACATTAAATCGATGAAAGCAGAGACTGAAGAGCATATGTAGTGTAGTCGGTCAGCGTTCAATGCGCTGCGCTTAACAAATATTATGAGATTATTTTCCGTAATGAATTTGCTTGTTGGTTTATTTTGCACTGATTCAAAATTATTAACATTAGTTGGAGTGCCTAGTTTTTATAACTTATTATTATTCTGCTATGCTAAGGTGGTTTAGGCACGTAGAATGGAACGAATTACAAAGCAGGGATGTAATACGGATATGGAATTTCGGATCTGGATACGGATACGGATATATGAATAATATTATACAGGTTTCGGATACGGTTACAAATATGAAATTATTACGGATTATCCGATAGTTTCGGATAATTCGAAATCTCTCTTTACAAAAAATTAAACCGACGAAAGAAGAAAGGAACTAAAAAGTAAAAAATAAACTTGTTAGCCTAACAGAACTACTACATTAATGTAAATACCTAAATAATTTTGAGTCAGCCAAACCTACAAACTAGGTTAGGTATTAACATTAATATAGGAGTTTAGTTAGGCTAACAAGTTTATTTTTTACTTTTCAGTTCCTTTCTTCTTTCGTCGGTTTAATTTTTTGTTAAAAAGTTTTTAAGGGTTATTTACATAAAAATGCAAAACGAAAGTATAATTAACAAAAATAAAATTATACAACCTTCAGCCATATAGAAATAATAAAAACCTGTCATAACATGTCTTATTTAAACTCCGCGCCTATAGGAAATTATCCGAAACTTTAATACCAAATTTGGTTACAGTTTCGGATTAATTTTTATTTCGGATATCCGATAATTTCAGTTACGTTTACGGAGCTCCATAACATCCCTAATATAAGGCAAACTTTAGTGGGAAGGCCGGTAGGGGTCGACCACGTAGAATATACCCTGACCGAAGTAGTTGTTCTGTAGTAAAAGCAGGTCAACAGTAAAAACGGCAGGCTTGTATGAAAGGTTTTATGACAGTAGAGTATGCTCGTGAGAAATGTAAGAATATGAGCAAGCGATGGGCTGTTGTCTTTGTCTACCCTGAAGGGAGAGGGGTATGAGTTTATGTATATTTGTACATATTATCTTAAGCTGGTATTGAATTTTTTACAAGATATAAAAATTGTTTTTCCTCCATTTACTATAAAATAATAATAATTGTAGTATGTGTCATGTCATGTCTATGTCTGTGTCATGTGTGTTGTAGTATGTCAATGTCCATAGTATCATACACATCCCTAATAATTTTGTACGACGGTCCTATACTTGATGTATGCTCCAACCACGCTCAGGTAAAATATTAATAATATCTCACTGAGTATGGTGTCTGTCACTATATTTACTTTGTAATAAAGAACATTCTTGATTCTTAACAAATATTTTGACATAACAAACACATAAGGAAAATGATATTTTTTTTGGTTCCTTTTAATGTATTAGGTTAAAAGCAAAGTAGTCGAGGAGTAGTGAGTTCAATCTTTACTTTCGTGGTCACTTATTCCTTCACTAGTAACGAAAGTGTTTGCCTTTAATACAGTCGAGTTTCCGAATTATTGTTATCATGAGTACCTCACCGTTAAAATATTTTATCGAACTTCAGAGTTTCACATGCGTCTTTCGCAATTTTCTATTTGTCAAGAAACGCTATCAATTCCTAATGAGTATATGGACCGCAATGGAAATTATAACTGCAATGTATAACATTTACTTAAATGAACTGTTTCATGGTATGTTAAGTCGACGAAACGCTTATGTTACATTTTTATTTTTTGTCACTGGCTTTTCAATTGCCTTAATGATTTTAGCTATATACTATTCTAGAAAAATCCAACACCTCATAAAAAATTTTGACAATTATTGTAACTTATTTGGTGACAAGACTTATTCTGAAAATTTACAAAAGAAACAACGCATTCTTACTATAACAGTAACTTTGTACTGCATCTTTCAACTTATGGTCTTTTTAAATTTCCTTTATTTTGATTCCAACCCGTTTATCAAAGTGGATAGCCTACTCAAAACAATACTGTTCAATTATAACATATTCTTATGTGATTTCCGTTTTATCTATGAGCATATTGTTATGCACTTTGTACTATTTTACTATTTGTGATTTCTGAGCAACTAAACATAATCACGCGGTCGATTGAGAATGAGTCAAAAATGTATTACAAAAAAGTTACTGAGGAAGGGGACATTACTACAAAAGTAAGAGAACATGTTCTGAAAAAGTTTGACTTCTGGATGACAGCGTACAAACATGTCAACTGTAGTATAGACTTATTTAATGCAATTTTCAATACAGAGGTAAGAATTTCATTCTACATTTAGATTGCTCTATCTCACTTACATAACAACTTACTTTTTGCACTTTACATCCAGCAGCTCCACCCGTCTTTAAGTAACTGTTAACTTTCTAGTCGTCCAATAATAAACTGATGTGTGGTATGATAAGTATTATCTCTGTTTGTTCTAGTTGGCTGTGCTGCTACTGATAATAATATTATACCTTATTTCATACTTGTATCATATGAGTACAACAATTAAGGTAAGTACTGATAACTATTTTTATTTATTTAAAATTATTAGCAATTTGATTCGGTGAGTTGGAAAAGATGAATTGGAAGCCATAGTAGAAGCAGATTTATCTAAAAAGACATTGTAAAACAGATGATTAAACACTCATTTACACCAAATCTGGAAGATGGAAAAGTTCGGAAAGTGTGATATTATGAACTTCCTGAACAACGAAAATAAAACCGCGACAAAGTTTGTCTTGACTTGATGAATAAGCACACAAATAAGGAAATTCGGAATCAGATTCCACACATAGAATCTATTCAAAATCATCAGATAATTTTGATTGAAAGATTAGATAGTCAAATAATATGTATACCATACGGAAATTGAGTCATGAGATAAAACTACAGAAGTCCTGACTAGAAACTCCCTTTTCCAGTATACTCGAAACACCGTGTTTAAGTAATTGCTATTTATTTTCGGAATTTAAATGAAGGATGTTTTAACAAGGAAAAAAATTCAAATCCGATGAGGCAGTGGAAAATGTATTTAAAATTTTTGATTGATTCCCCTCAGCTATTCTATAATAGAGGCGTCAATGAACTTTCATTAACCAGCATTAAATAGACAATATATTCATCAATCTTACTAACATTATAAACGTGAAAGTTTGTGAGAATGTAAGGATGGATGGATGGATGTTTGTTACTCCTTCACGCCAAAACTACTGAACCTATTGCGATGAAACTTGGTATGTAGATAGCTGGAGATCTGGATTAACATATATGCTACTTTTTATCCCGATATTCCCACGGGATCGGGACTGACGTGGGTAAAATCGCGGGGAGCTGTTAGTAGAGTATATTTTACAGCGCGGATGGCGCAATGGTCAAAGTGGTCGCATCGCCACTACACCGCGCGTAGTGTTGAGGGTTTTATTGCCACACGGGACTACAATTTGTGTTATCCACAAATAGTTGTTCCAAGTCTGGGTGTTCTTTATGTCCATTGTTTGAATGTTTGTGGCGCTGCGACACAGGAATCATTCCTAGTGCCGGAGTTGTATTTGAAAAAAGAACAAAAATAAATTCTTATATTAAAAATGTATATATAAAACAGCAACTTTGTATGTAAGGTTCTAATAATACACATATGTAATTGTTATACATCAGTAAAATATATATATTTGATTTTTTAAACTCCACTTTAGGAACAGTCAGTGACATTGTTTGCAATCAACGTATGTTCTATTACGGTTCGCTTGTTCGCCATTTTTGGTGTATCACAAGCTGGGCAGAGGGTCCAAAATAGCTCGATCGCCCTGAGACGCAAGCTTTGTCAACTTTACATTCAAGCAGTTGGGGGTGAGTATGTATACTAACGATAAATTTAGTCCATTAAATTAATTAATAACTCAATTACTTGGTTTGGTCAAAACTTCTTGAACGTTATAAGGATTCTTGTAGAAGTCATAAGTATAGGTACTAACTTTTAATTTTTGCGTATTTATATTGCACTGACCGTTTTACTTCCCTTTAACATAATTTTATGATTGCCAAAATACTTAACTCGTGCTTTCTTCCGACATTCTCCCATTTGAGGTTAATGGTATATTATTGTAAAATAGTTAATGAATGAATTTAGCGTAACCAGAAATACCTAGGGTTTTGGTGGTGTATTAACCACTAAATACATAAAATGCTCGTTTACCACTTTTTACAAGAACTTTCATTTCTATAGAATATCCTAAACAATAATAATATATGTAGATTATAGATTGTCTGCAACTAAAGGCAAAGATCCATTTGTCAACCCCGAGCAGGTTGCCGCGCTTGAATGTCTACAAGTTGTTCAGTTTACGTAGATATGAGACTTATTTAGGTCTTAACTCGCCAATAATCAAAATTACCAAATCGTAAAACGATCTTTCTCGATTGTAAGACTCAGATATTTGGATAACTTGTCTAAGTATAAAAAAATTACAGATTAATTTGAATTCAAAGGTGTTGCTTGTTAGGTATGAACTTGAAAAAAAAAACGTAAATATGTGTGTCGCTATTTCATCTTAATTTAATTTAACGGTTAAGTTTAGTTTGTGTTAGTTGTGGTGGCCTATAATTAAGGGAGCGTCGTAACGCTTTTTTGTCACTGAAAGTCTATCGTCTATAGCTATTCCCGTTATCACGACTATCTGTAGTCACGGTGTAGCCCAAATTTTATCGTTGAAGATTGTCGTGTCTAGGTTTTTCCCACTGTACAATTTCCTGGTTCACGGTAGTCGCTTTGTCATTAGCACAGTACACCCAGTTGCCTCTAGGTGCTTTTATAAGTCAGTAATGTGTATAAGCTCCCGTGTACAATGGAAGAAGGTGATATTTAATAACGAATACTTTTTTAAAGAGATCGCTACGACGATATGATATTTTTTTATCGTAACTACTACAGATAGTCACGACTTCTATTCGTCGTGTAGATGTTCATTATGTGTTGACAGTCTATCACCTACAGTAAAAAAAACCGCAATGTATGTTGTCTACTCCATTTAATATACAAGCCATGACGCTTTAGATAGAATGAATATCTATCGGTATGACACAGTGGGAAGGGACTGGGTGAGCACAAGGCATGTGTTTGTAATTTCATTGGTCGTCTAGTTATTTGTATCATTTGTTGGTAATTTTAATAAATACATAAATAATTAAAGATATGACTTATATTGTTTCATAGCCTTGATAGATCACTACAGTTAGATTAATTTAAAGACTTCGTGATCGTGAGTATACTTAGTTTAATAAAAACAGAAAGTTTATAATTTGACGATTGGAAAAGACTGCTGAGTGTCTATTGCGCATCTCTTTTCTGCTCATTTTTGAGTTGGACAATATTTTAAATGTAAATTCTAACATACAGAATTTTACATATCATGCATGTAACATTATGCATGTTACATATTATAACCAAGATAAGGTAAGGACTGATTAAATCAATAACATTTTTCTTTCAGATGAAATTTTGTTCAAGAAGGTAAAGGACCTCCTACGTTATTTCAACACTCGCTCAGTGACGGTTTGTGTGATGGGCTCTTTGCCAGTCAACATGACTTTACTGCTTTCAAGTATTGGCTTCATCACTTCCAACACCGTCATTGTCTTGCAATTCAATAATGTACTCTAACAGTCAAGCTAAAGAAATTGTTGATTTTGTTTTCTTATTTGACTAGCCTGTTGGCCTAGTGGTTAATGATCCTGACTGCTGACGGCTGAGCTAGGGTTCAATTCCCACCCAGGACAAATAACTGTTCTGTGTAATTTATCTATAATATGTATGTATTTAGAAAAATATAAGTTTGTTTATCAGCAATCTGGTTACCATAGTACAGGATCTAACTAATTTGGGATCTGATGACCGTGTGTGACACGTGTTAAGTTATTATTATTATAAAATTAGCAAACGTGTCTGTACTACGTTACTATTTTCTATATTAATATTGTTTATATTTAATAAATTATATTCATATAGTTATCATTTGAACAGAATCATATAATATTACCATTATTTAAAATGTAAAGTAAGAGATGTGGAATAAAGAGGCTTCATTACAGCTAATTGGTATATTTATTGAAGATTAGTAATGCGTACGAATATTATTGTTCAGAACCTATTTTTTACATGATAATTTGACCGCAATAAGCATTAACGGATTGTGGTGAAAACAGAAATATACGAGAGTAGACATGCAGAACCACTGCAAACAATGAAATTCTTTTATTAGTAGTGATCATTCTCACAAGTCTCACAAGAGATTGGCCTACAATACCCTTACCCAATACCTTTTCGTCTTCTTTTCTATACTTCTTCTTCATTAAATGTAGTCATCAATTTAGGAAAATAAATCAATATCAAATATGGGCAAAATCAGTTCGTCCTCTTACCCTCTCCTTCCGCTTGTTTTGTATTTTTTACAAAACCTTGTTCTATGGTTATTGCAAAGTATGGTTATAATTAGTAAATAATAATCAAAAATAACTCACCAATAAAAACATCTAATAAATCAAGGAACCGTAATAGTTAGAATAGTTTTACGGATTTTCAGAAATGTTTTAGAGATCTATGAAGTATCCGATTTCCACTTTAAAGATTCGCATCGTTAGTATCCACATTGACACAGGATGTTTCTTCGTCTTCATATACTAGAGAAATCTACAGTGTATTATTTTCTCTACCTATTTGTAAAAAACCAGGCCCGGCCAGTTTATGTAAAAAACATTAATGGACCTTATCTAAAGTCCACTAAATACCTGAAAATAACTTTAAAAAAACGCTCGCTGGTTAACACGACGACGCCTTTTGTGCATGTTACAAATGTCTATCACTACATACTTATTATAAAACAAAGTCCCTCACCGCTGTCTGTCTGTCTCTCTGTTCGCGATAAATTGAAAAACTACTGAACGGATTTTCATGCGGTTTTTAGTAGCAGACAGAGTGATTTATGAGGAAGGTTTAGGTATATAATTTATTAAGATTTTGTGTAAATTGATAGAAATATGTTGATGATTGTTGAAGACCCATGCTACCCGTGCGAAGCCGAGGCGGATTGCTAGTAACTAATATAGTGCGAAAAGGTGGAAGAATATACTGTTGCTGAAAACCTATTCATTAATATTTCAATCATATTAATATCTACGGGAGTACAGTAGAGTAGAGACGTCCATCTAGTGTGTCACCTGCTGTGCAGAGGGATTACGGCTTAATAGCTCTGGAGTCCCTATTCATAGCAAAGACTTTAATTTGTAATCTGTTTTAAAATAGACTATTTCCCCAGTGGATGAGACACAGGTTTGGAGATGCCGATGTAGATAGAGCTGATGTGGTTTGCAGGTAGAATAGAGTACCTGTAAACCACACCAATTATAAGTCCGTTCAGCTATCTTGTTTTCTTTATTGCAACCAAAAAACTCGAGGAGCTAATCTATTTCAAATATCCATAGTATTCCATCAGGTGAGTTTGAAGACAAACGCCTACTCCTAAAATAAATAAAAAAAACATTTTGCTCTAATAATATTGACCTTGCTTATTAGCAATGAAAACCCTCGTTTAAATATAAAGCAGAATTTTTCCTTTCATTTTTCTCTGAACATAATATCAAGAAATTATTATCATGCTGCTATTGATTTTATAACAGAAGCCCTCACGACGAGACGTGTCCTTCTACCGCACTCTGTTCAAATAATTAACAATGTCTTGAATGCTGTGAGTTTTGTCTTTGCAATTACTTTATATTGAAGTTATTTTTATAATTAAACGTTAACGTGACGTTGCCCTGTTCGAACGTGATTATAAATAAATTAATTCTGGATTTTCTTTTTGGTGTCATAAGTTATTTCGGCAATAAAACAAATGCACTAAACTCAAAATTAAAAAAAATAACAACAGCACTTTTGCAAAAAAACTAAATATTTTCTAGAACCCGATAGCTGCAGTATACTGGGAAAAAATTGGTTATTATTATCCAAACCATGCCAGATCGTCAAAACATTAAATAAGAATCCTCGAGCCCGGTTGAAACACCACCTACTGGGTCTAATAGTGAATCTAAAACATCTTGGGACCCACAGCAACACACATAGAATTTCGTCTAACAATGAAATAATAATTTTAGAATCCGGTTTCAGCGCCACTGACCGGGTCCAATAGTGAATCTAAAGCATCCAGGGATCCAGTAAAACACACTTACAAATATGTATCAGCGTAGAACTCTCATGCAATAAAATTCAATGATGTTCAAAATATATCATAAGAATTTAAAAAAAAAATACTAATCAAAATTTCCAACATTTCAGTTCTTTCTTTTTTAAATCTTATTTACAAACCATTTCCTAGAAATAACGAACACAACAAAAAATAATGAACCAAATAGGTGAAAGAAAGAAAGAAAGAAAGAGAAAGAGAAACGTTTATTCGGACATTCACAGGACCGTAAACAATTATTACAATAAAAATAAAAAAGAAAAATAACCGAAGTAATTAAAGTGCCCTGTGCAATGCCAGAAAAGGCACCTATCTCAGCGTATTGCTGCAGCCTGTGAGACTGCAGCGCTGGTATTATGATATGGTGCAGCTGTACTTACTCGCGTACTCGGCAACAATTGATTTAATTTTTATTTAAATAGATGCGGGGACTAAATTGTGCTTTAACTTTTAGATAAAACGTTTGACAGTTTTTAAAACTCGTTAATAAAATACGTTTGCAAGATATATTTGATACCGTTACTAACTACCACAAAACAGTTTGTCTCAGTGAATATTATGTAAAAAGCTGCCTGTAACAACTGTAATTCGAAAGCGAATAAAGAGGTTCACGTACCAAAAGTCCAAGGAAAGGTCCAGTATACGGGTTACAAATGTCTTTAATATACGAATCACACAATTGAACAAAACACACACAAAGAGTAGAAGGGTAAAGTTAAGTAATGTAGTAAGAGGTTGGAAGGAACACTAAAAACATATCAGAATTTGGAAAATAAAAGTATATGAAAATTTTATCACAATTAGTGCGCGGTAGGTGAGACAGAGCGTCAAGCTAGCGAGCGACACAAGGTATACGTGCAATGGCGATAGGCTGACTGTCTTTGCTACTGGAAAGTCTGTAATTGCCTGGACTTTGGACTCTAGGGGTATGGTGACAGCTTCGGAAATATGGTACCCGAGATAAATTACCCCGCTGCGAAACTCCGAAAACAAATTTCGAAGTGTTGACAAGGATCCTGTATTTCTTCATGCGCTCGAACAGCTGCTTAAGGTGACATTCATCGTTCATGCTGGTTCTCATGCTGAGAAAAACAGAGAAAATTGTTGCAGTAGGGAAACACGAAATCAAGTCCTCAAGTCATTTCATAGACGAATCACTGGAAAGTCTGACCTGCGTTTCTAAGACCAAAGGTCATACAGGGGAACTCGTATAGGCCAAAGAGTGCAGCAGCCCGGGTAATAGCAAGTACCGGACTCAATGGGATCTATATTGCGAGGAGAGTAAGTAAAAGATTAGGCAGGTAACACTTATGCTGTAATAATACTAATTATAACATCAAATAAATTTATATTTCTTGTGACTTCGTGCTTCCAGCGCGACGTCTGTCACATCCGTCTCCCAAGACAATTGTCCTTTGTTGCATTTCGAATCTACGAACTATTTCGAATACGAATTTGAGTATGGCGCCGCCAGCCAGACTCTTCGCGCCATTTCCAAAGAGTTTTTATTCCAATCGCAGGAGATCACAAGCGGGCGCGGAGGTCCATCACGACAAGAGGGTGATGATGGCCGTCTTCTGAACATTTTCTTCGTAGACTGGTATCTGGTTATAGGTCTTTACCAGGTCTATGGTTCTGAACACTTTGCACCCAGCTATGCTATGGGCAAAGTCGTGGATGTGCCTTGTAGGGTACTAGTCAGTAATGGTTCAGGAATTAAGTATGCGGTAATCACCACAAGGATGTTGTCCTTTTTAGGAGCTAAATGCAAGGGAGAGGCCCATGAGCTTTCAGACGGACGCGCTGTACCGTTACTAAACATAAGTTCGAATTCCTTTCTAGTAATCTTGAGTTTCTCAAGAGCAAGCCTGCGAGGAGTAGAAAATACAGGTGGACCAGGTGGGTTGCAAATATGATGTACTGTACTATGTTTACTAAACCTTGTTTAGGGACCCATGGCGAGTAATTTCAGGGTACTTACCTAACAGAACGTGATACCTGGTGTCGCCCGTTGCCACCTTTCCAGAACATACATTAATTTTAGCTACAGAAGCGCTGGAATACAATGTAGCAGTGTTATCTATAAGCTTTTTGTTGCGCACATCAACAACAAGATTATAAAAACTTAAGAAATCTGCACCAATTAAAGCCTTAGTCACATCAGCCACTGTGAAACGCCAAGGAAAATTGCGTCTTAAACCTAAATTTAAATTTAAATCTATGCTACCGAAAGTATCTATTGAAGTTCCGTTCGCAGCACATAAACTAAAGTCAGCTCTGGTATGACGCAGGTCACTTCCAGTGTCCACCAGGAATTGCGTGCCAGTAGTGCGGTCATGGGCGAAGAGGCGACCCAAAGATGTCGGGCAGTCGTTAGTCGCCATTAGCGACTACCTGTAGCTTTTCCCGACTTGTTGTAATCACAAGGCTTAACACAGTGGTGGGCTCGTGAACCAAATTTACTGTGATATAAACAAATAGGGTACTTGCGGTAACTCGAGTTTGATCTGCACCGCTGTCGAGGAGAAGAACGTTGTGTCTGTGGTGGGGAACGGCTTTCCCCACGGTACGGAAACGTTCGTCCAGCTTCAATGCAAGCTTCTCCACCATTTGTCTGAGTTCGGCGATTTCACTGGAGACGCTGGTACTTGGTTCTGCCTTAGGCGAAGTCTCCGCGACGTGACAGGGTGCAGTGATTTCTCGAATACGATTCGCCATTTCTGATAGGTGCTCCAAATAGTGGGTAGGCTGTGACGCGAGAATTGTTTGGATGTTGTTTGTGAGCTGGTTACCCCAAATAGTTTTTATAAAATCCTTTTTGACGGAGGGCCCGGCAAGGTCTAGCAGGTGCCTCAGAAATTGTGAGGGTTTTCGATCGCCGAGCACCTCGTGTGTGAGCAACTGCTTTACCTTCTTCTCCTGGGATGCAGATAGCTGCCGTATCAGCTTCGTTATTATTTTTAGATACCGGTCCTTCGCAGGAGGATTGACGATAACGTCTTTCACTGCTTTTGCATGATGAAAATCAAAGTGAGTGATTACATGAGTAAACCTTGTCGTCAACGCCCATGGTTTCAAATTGTTCTTCGAGCAATGCGAACCATATTTCAGGATTCTCGGAAGCAAACGGAAGTAACTTTATGCTCATTTTTCGCGAAACTGAGACGGGTTTGGGACGCCCTATAGTTACGTATTTAGTATTTTCTGACGAAAAGATGGTTTTTGCGGAGTCACTACTATCACTCATTATGTTCTTAATGGGGTCACCAGTTGTAGTGAGATCGAAGATATGTTTACTATAATATATATGTTACCTACACGACATATATGATTATGTACAGTCTATATTTTTAAATTATATTCTGTGTTTTTTTTCAAATATAGAATAGAAAAAAACTTAAAAGTGTGTTTTGAAGCCTGACCCAAAACTTCATCCACCAAAGCAGAAAAAAACTTTAGACCATAACATATACTAGACGAAGTACAAGTCTATTCCAGTACAACGTATTGTTTCTGCTGCTCAGATAGTTGAAGTATCGCTTGAGAGTCGAGTCATCCAGAGACGAGCCTAAAGCGTGCATACCGTGATTGGCATCATAAAATTGTATAATTTTTCATTGACGTTGCATTTATCATAGAATTACGCTATTTGCTAGTTTTAATTTATATCTATCACAAAAACGCAGCCCTGGCTGAAGGGCGGTGGGAGGCCCCACCGATCTTTAAATTTTCAAATTAGTGAAATATGTGTTTCCCAAAAAAATATTTGTAAGGCATTTTAAAATGTTTTTGTCGCCACATAAAAAGCACGTATGTTTTTTTTTATAAATAGGAGTAAACTATGGTAATTGATAAATCTCGGGGACTCCCTACTTAGGGTATACTCTAGTTCCTTGCAATAGACCCGTTTGTGTCGGAACACCGTGTGGTTTTAGTCGTTTTGATTCCGACGTACCACTTCACTACCATCCCCGGTGAGGTGATGAGCAGTAGGGGTTTCCAAATGATAAAAAAGGTAGATGATAAAACCGGTTACTATTCAATAAAAATCAGTTAATAGACATTATTATGACTAGTTATACCGGAGACGCCACGCCATAATCGTTATGTTGTAACTAACATGTTAATTAATACCTTTCAATTTATTGTTAAGGAGTTCAAAATAAAAACAAAAATTTTAAAAGCTTTTTTTTTGGTCCCATTTCCAATTGTCCAATTTTATATGTATATTTTTACAGAGTAATCCGAGTTTCCGAAGCGATATTTTTTTAATTGGATACACACTGAAGTTGGTAGCTGTTCTTTTTTAAATGGGGTAACTTCAATGATGACGTCTTAGGGCAGAAAAACAGCTGACTATTGATTTTTCTAAACATTAAATCGATGTCGAATCGATGTACAACGTATTGTTTCTGCTGCTCAGATATGGATATGGAATTTCGGATCTGAATACGGATACGGATATATGAATAATATTATACAGGTTTCGGATACGGTTCCAGATATGAAATTATTAAGGATTATCCGATAGTTTCGGATAATTCGAAATAATTTGTAATACGAGTTTTGTTGAATTGTGCTTAAGGCTTTAGTTTAAGGTTATCATTTGTAATAATATTACAAAAAAAAAACAATTATCCTTATAAGTTAAATATATATAGCTTCTCATTTTTAACCGACGAGAAAACGTTATATTTTTATTTTTTATGCATGACCACGCATAACTTTTTACAGGGTAGTCCGATTTCGATAATTCTTATTTATTGGATAGGGCTTACTTTGAAGTTGGTCACATTTAAATTTCAAACAAATATTTCAAACTTAAGGGTGGAAAAATAGGGAATGAATGATTTTTCACCCATTGACTTTTCACCTGTGAACCGATTCTGTTAAAACTTAGCACATATATGTAGTTCTAATGATACTACGACATCTGATCACGCAATCTGTTGTTGATTATTTTAGCCACAAAAAAAAACTAAAAAACAAAAACTTTTAAACAAAAAATTAAACCAACGAAAGATGGAAAAAAGGAACTGAAAAGTAAAAAATAAACTTGTCAGCCTAACTAAACTACTACATTAATAGTATTGTAATTTTAAATACCTAAATAATTTTGAGTCGGCCTAACCTACAAACTAGGTTAAAAAGTTTTTAGGATTATTTACTTAAAAATGCAAAACGAAATTATAATAAACAAAAATAAAATTATACAACCTTCAGCCATATAGAAATAATAAAAACCTATCATAACATGTCAAATTTAAACGCCGTCCCTATACGAAATTATACAAAACTTTAATACCAAATTTGGTTACAGTTTCGGATTAATTTTTATTTCGGATATCCGATAATTTCAGTTACGTTTACGGAGCTCCATAACATTCCTAATATAAGGCAAACTTTAGTGGGAAGGCTGGTAGGGGTAAACCACGTAGAATATACCCGGACCGAAGTAGTTGTTCTGTAGTAAAAGCAGGTCAACAGTAAAAACGGCAGGCTTGTATGAAAAGTTTTATGACAGTAGAGGATGCTCGTGAGATATGTAAGAATATGAGCAAGCGACGGGCTGTTGTCTTTGTCTACCCTGAAGGGAGAGGGGCATGAGTTTATGTATATTTGTACGTATTATCTTAAGCTGGTGTTGAATTTTTTACAAGGTATAAAAATTGTTTTTCCTCCATTTACTATAAAATAATAATAATTGTAGTATGTGTCATGTCATGTCTATGTCTGTGTCATGTGTGTTGTAGTATGTCCATGTCCATAGTATCATACACATACCTAATAATTTTGTACGACGGTCCTATACTTGATGTATGCTCCAACCACGCTCAGGTAAAATATTAATAATATCTCACTGAGTATGGTGTCTGTCACTATATTTACTTTGTAATAAAGAACATTCTTGATTCTTATCAAATATGATACCTATTTTGACATAACAAACAACATATTTTTTTTGTTCCTTTAATGTATTAGGTTAAAAGCAAAGTAATCGAGGAGTAGTGAGTTCAATCTTTACTTTCGTGGTCACTTATTCCTTCACTAGTAACGAAAGTGTTTGCCTTTAATACAGTCGAGTTTCCGAATTATTGTTATCATGAGTACCTCACCGTTAAAATATTTTATCGAACTTCAGAGTTTCACATGCGTCTTTCGCAATTTTCTATTTGTCAAGAAACGCTATCAATTCCTAATGAGTATATGGACCGCAATGGAAATTATAACTGCAATGTATAACATTTACTTAAATGAACTGTTTCATGGTATGTTAAGTCGACGAAACGCTTATGTTACATTTTTATTTTTTGTCACTGGCTTTTCAATTGCCTTAATGATATTAGCTATATACTATTCTAGAAAATTCCACCACCTCATAAAGAATTTTGACAATTATTGTACCTTATTTGGTGACGAGACTTATTCTGAAAATTTACAAAAGAAACAACGCATTCTTACTATAACAGTAACTTTGTACTGCATCTTTCAACTTTCAATAGTCTTTTTAAATTTCCTTTATTTTGATTCCAACCCGTTTATCAAAGTGGATAGCCCACTCAAAACAATACTGTTCAATTATAACATATTCTTATGTGATTTCCGTTTTATCTATGAGCATATTGTTATGCACTTTGTACTATTTTACTATTTGTGATTTCTGAGCAACTAAACATAATCACGCGGTCGATTGAGAATGAGTCAAAAATGTATTACAAAAAAGTTACTGAGGAAGGGGACATTACTACAAAAGTAAGAGAACATGTTCTGAAAGAGTTTGACTTCTGGATGACAGCGTACAAACATGTCAACTGTAGTATAGACTTATTTAATGCAATTTTCAATACAGAGGTAAGAATTTCATTCTACATTTAGATTGCTCTATCTCACTTACATAACAACTTACTTTTTGCACTTTACATCCAGCAGCTCCACCCGTCTTTAAGTAACTGTTAACTTTCTAGTCGTCCAATAATAAACTGATGTGTGGTATGATAAGTATTATCTCTGTTTGTTCTAGTTGGCTGTGCTGCTACTGATAATAATATTATACCTTATTTCATACTTGTATCATATGAGTACAACAATTAAGGTAAGTACTGATAACTATTTTTATTTATTTAAAATTATTAGCAATTTGATTCGGTGAGTTGGAAAAGATGAATTGGAAGCCATAGTAGAAGCAGTTTTATCTAAAAAGACATTGTAAAACAGATGATTAAACACTCATTTACACCAAATCTGGAAGATGGAAAAGTACGGAAAGTGTGATATTATGAACTTGCTGAACAACGAAAATAAAACCGCGACAAAGTTTGTCTTGACTTGATGAATAAGCACACAAATAAGGGAATTCGGAATCAGATTCCACACATAGAATCTATTCCTATGTGTCAATCAAAATCGTCAGATAATTTTGATTGAAAGATTAGATAGTCAAATAATATGTATACCATACGGAAATTGAGTCATGAGATAAAACTACAGAAGTCCTGACTAGAAACTCCCTTTTCCAGTATACTCGAAACACCGTGTTTAAGTAATTGCTATTTCTTTTCGGCATTTGAATGAAGGATGTTTTGACAAGGAAAAAAATTCAAATCCGATGAGGCAGTGGAAAATGTATTTAAAATTTTTGATTGATTCCCCTCAGCTATTCTATAATAGAGGCGTCAATGAACTTTCATTAACCAGCATTAAATAGCCAATATATTCATTAATCTTACAAATATTATAAACGTGAAAGTTTGTGAGAATGTAAGGATGGATGGATGGATGTTTGTTACTCCTTCACGCCAAAACTACTGAACCTATTGCGATGAAACTTGGTGTGTAGATAGCTGGAGATCTGGATTAACATATAGGCTACTTTTTATCCCGATATTCCCATGGGATCGGGACTTACGTGGGTAAAATCGCGGGGCGCTGCTAGTAGAGTATATTTTACAGCACGGATGGCGCAATGGTCAAAGTGGTCGCATCGCCACTACACCGCGCGGAGTGTTGAGGGTTTTATTGCCACACGGGACTACAATTTGTGTTATCCACAAATAGTTGTTCCAAGTCTGGGTGTTCTTTATGTCCATTATTTGAATGTTCATTCCTAGTGCCGGAGCTATATTTGAAAAAAGAACAAAAGTAAATTCTTATATTAAAAATGTATATATAAAACAGCAACTTTGTATGTAAGGTTCTAATAATACACATATGTAATTGTTATACATCAGTAAAATATATATATTTGATTTTTTAAACTCCACTTTAGGAACAGTCAGTGACATTGTTTGCAATCAACTTATGTTCTATTACGGTTCGCTTGTTCGCCATTTTTGGTGTATCACAAGCTGGGCAGAGGGTCCAAAATAGCTCGATCGCCCTGAGACGCAAGCTTTGTCAACTTTACATTCAAGCAGTTGGGGGTGAGTATGTATACTAACGATAAATTTAGTCCATTAAATTAATTAATAACTCAATTACTTGGTTTGGTCAAAACTTCTTGAACGTTATAAGGATTCTTGTAGAAGTCATAAGTATAGGTACTAACTTTTAATTTTTGCGTATTTATATTGCACTGACCGTTTTACTTCCCTTTAACATAATTTTATGATTGCCAAAATACTTAACTCGTGCTTTCTTCCGACATTCTCCCATTTGAGGTTAATGGTATATTATTGTAAAATAGTTAATGAATGAATTTAGCGTAACCAGAAATACCTAGGGTTTTGGTGGTGTATTAACCACTAAATACATAAAATGCTCGTTTACCACTTTTTACAAGAACTTTCATTTCTATAGAATATCCTAAACAATAATAATATATGTAGATTATAGATTGTCTGCAACTAAAGGCAAAGATCCATTTGTCAACCCCGAGCAGGTTGCCGCGCTTGAATGTCTACAAGTTGTTCAGTTTACGTAGATATGAGACTTATTTAGGTCTTAACTCGCCAATAATCAAAATTACCAAATCGTAAAACGATCTTTCTCGATTGTAAGACTCAGATATTTTGATAACTTGTCTAAGTATAAAAAAAACTACAGATTAATTTGAATTCAAACGTTGGTAGGTGTTGCTTGTTAGGTATGAACTTGAAAAAAAAAACGTAAATATGTGTGTCGCTATTTCATCTTAATTTAATTTAAGTTAAGTTTAGTTTGTGTTAGTTTTGGTGGCCTATAATTAAGGGAGCGTCGTAACGCTTTTTTGTCACTGAAAGTCTATCGTCTCTAGCTATTCCCGTTATCACGACTATCTGTAGTCACTGTGTCGCCGAAATTTTATTGTTGAAGATTGTCGTGTCTAGGTTGTTCCCACTGTATCGTGACTACAATTTCCTGGTTCACGGCAGTCGCTTTGTCATTAATTAGCACAGTAATCACCCAGTTGCCTCTAGGTGCTTTTGTAAGTCAGTAGTGTGTATAAGCTCGCGTGTACATTGGATAAAGATGATATTTTATTTTAATAACGAATACCTTTTTAAAGAGATCGCTACGACGATATGATATTTTTATCGTAACTACGATACTATTTGTCGTTTAGATGTTCATTATCATACTATGTATTGACGGTCTATCACCATACAGTAAAAAAACGCAATGTATGTTGTCAACTCCATTTAATATACAATCCATGACGCTTTAGATAGAACGAATATCTGTCGGTATGACGCAGTAGGAATACCCCCTGGGTGAGCACAAGGCATGTGTTTGTAATTTCAGTGGTCGTCTAGTTATTTGTATCATTTGTTGGTAATTGTTAAAAATACATAAATAATTAAAGATATGACTTATATTGTTTCATAGCCTTGATAGATCACTACAGTTAGATTAATTTAAAGACTTCGTGATTGTGAGTATACTTAGTTTAATAAAAACAGAAATTTATAATTTGACGATTGGAAAAGACTGCTGAGTGTCTATTGCGCATCTCTTTCCTGCTCATTTTTGAGTTGGACAATATTTTAAATGTAAATTCTAACATAAAGAATTTAACATATCATGCATGTAACATTATGCATGTTACATATTATAACCAAGGTAAGGTAAGGACTGATTAAATCAATAACATTTTTCTTTCAGATGAAATTTTGTTCAAGAAGGTAAAGGACCTCCTACGTTATTTCAACACTCGTTCAGTGACGGTTTGTGTGATGGGCTCTTTGCCAGTCAACATGACTTTATTGCTTTCAAGTATTGGCTTCATCACTTCCAACACCGTCATTGTCTTGCAATTCAATAATGTACTCTAACAGTCAAGCTAAAGAAATTGTTGATTTTGTTTTGTTATTTGACTGGCCTGTTGGCCTAGTGGTTAATGATCCTGACTGCTGACGGCTGAGCTAGGGTTCGATTCCCACCCAGGACAAATAACTGTTCTGTGTAATTTATCTATAATATGTATGTATTGAGAAAAATATCAGTTTGTTTATCAGCAATCTGGTTACCATAGTACAGGATCTAACTAATTTGGGATCTGATCTGATCTGATCTGACCGTGTGTGACACGTGTTAAGTTATTATTATTATAAAATTAGCAAACGTTTCTGTACTACGTTACTATTTTCTATATTAATATTGTTTATATTTAATAAATTATATTCATATAATTATCATTTGAACAGAATCATATAATATTACCATTATTTGAAATGTAAAGTAAGAGATGTGGAATAAAGAGGCTTTATTACAGCTAATTGGTGTATTTATTGAAGATTAGTAATGCGTACGAATATTATTTTTCAGAACCTATTTTTTACATGATAATTTGATCTCAATAAGCATTAATGGATTGTGGTGAAAACAGAAATATACGAGAGTAGACATGCAGAACCACTGCAAACAATGAAATTCTTTTATTAATAGTGATCATTCTCACAAGTCTCACAAGAGATTGGCCTACAATACCCTTACCCAATACTTTTTCGCCTTCTTTTCTATACTTCTTCTTCATTAAATGTAGTCATCAATGTAGGAAAATAAATCAATTTCAAATATGGGCAAAATCAGTCCGTCCTCTTACCCTCTTCTTCCGCTTGGTTTGTATTTTTTACAAAACCTTGTTCTATGGTTATTGCAAAGTATGGTTATAATTAGTAAATAATAATCAAAAATAACTCACCAATAAAAACATCTAATAAATCAAGGAACCGTAATAGTTAGAATAGTTTTACGGATTTTCAGAAATGTTTTAGAGATCTATGAAGTATCCGATTTCCACTTTAAAGATTCGCATCGTTAGTATCCACATTGACACAGGATGTTCTTCGTCTTCATATACTAGAGAAATCTACAGTGTATTATTTTCTCTACCTATTTGTAAAAAACCAGGCCCGGCCAGTTTATGTAAAAAACATTAATGGACCTTATCTAAAGTCCACTAAATACCTGAAAATAACTTTAAAAAAACGCTCGCTGGTTAACACGACGACGCCTTTTGTGCATGTTACAAATGTCTATCACTACATATTATAAAACAAAGTCCCTCACCACTGTCTGTCTGTCTCTCTGTTCGCGATAAATTGAAAAACTACTGAACGGATTTTCATGCGGTTTTTAGTGATTCATGAGGAAGGTTTAGGTATATAATTTATTAAGATTTTGTGTAAATTGATAGAAATATGTTGATGATTGTTGAAGACCCATGCTACCCGTGCGAAGCCGGGGCGGATTGCTAGTAACTAATATAGTGCGAGAAGGTGGAAGAATATACTGTTGCTGAAATCCTATTCATTAATATTTCAATCATTTTAATATCTACGGGAGTAAGGAAAGTTGAAGACATAGTCAGACGTCCATCTAGTGTGTCATCTGCTGGGCAGAGGGATTACAGCTTAATAGCTCTGGAGTCCCTATTCATAGCAAAGACTTTAATTTGTAATCTGTTGTAAACTAGACAATTTCCCCAGTGAACGAGCCCCAGGTTTGGAGATGCCGATGTAGATAGAGCTGATGTGGTTTGCAGGTAGAATAGAGTACCTGTAAATCACACCAATTATAGGTCCGTTCTGCTACCTTGTTTTCTTTATTGCAACCAAAAAACTCGAGGAGCTAATCTATTTCAAATATCCATAGTATTCCATCAGGTGAGTTTGAAGACAAACGCCTACTCCTAAAATAAATAAAAAAAATATCATGCTCTAAGAATATTGACCTTGCTTATTAGCAATGAAAACCCTCGTTTAAATATAAAGCAGAATTTTTCCTTTAATTTTTCTCTGAACATAATATCAAGATATTATTATCATGCTGCTATTGATTTTATAACAGAAGCCCTCACGACGAGACGAGTCCTTCCACCGCACTGTGTTCAAATAATTAATAATGTCTTGAATGGCTGTAAGTGTCTTTACCATTACTTTATATTGAAGTTATTTTTATAATTAAACATTAACGTGACGTTGCCCTGTCCGAACGTGATTATAAATCAATTAATTCTGGATTTTCTTTTTGGTGTCATAAGTTATTTCGGCAATAAAACAAATGCACTGAAATCAAAATTTAAAAAAAAATAACAACAACACTTTTGCAAAAAAACTAAATATTTTCTAGAACCCGATAGCTGCAGTATACTAGGAAAAAATTGGTTATTATTATCCAAACCAAACCCGTATCGTCAAACATTAAATAAGAATCCTATAGCCCGGTTGAAACACCACCTACTGGGTCTAAAAGTGAATCTAAAACATCCAGGGACCCACACCTACACACATAGAATTTCGTCTAACAATGAAATAATAATCTTTGAACCCGATTTCAGCGCAACCGACCGGGTCCAATAGTGAATCTAAAGCATCCAGTAAAACACACTTACAAACATGTATCAGCGTGGAACTCTCATGTAATAAAATTCAATGACGTTCAAAATATATCGTAAGGATTAAAAAAAAAATACTTATCAAAATTTCCAACATTTCAGTTCTTTCTTTTTTAAATCTTATTTACGAACCATTTCCTAGAAATAACGAACACAACAAGAAATAATGAACTAAATAGGTGCAGCTGTACTTAAGTGTTGCGCTTACATACACTCGCGTACTTGGCAACAATTGATTTAAATTTAATTTAAATAGATACGGGGACTAGATTGTGCTTTAACTTTTAGATAAAACGTTTGACAGTTTTTAAAACTCAATTAAATACGTTTGCAAGATATTTTTGATACCGTTACTTAACTACCACAAAACAGTTTGTCTCAGTGAATATTATGTAAAAAACTGCCTGTAAGAACTGTAATTCGAAAGCGAAAAAAGAGGTTCACGTACCACAAGTCCGAGGAAATGTCTTTAATATACGAATCACACAATTGAACAAAACACACACAAAGAGTAGAAGGGTAAAGTTAAGTAATGTAGTAAGAGGTTGGAAGGAACACTAAAAACAGATCAGAGTTTGGAAAATAAAAGTATATGAAAATTTTATCACAATTAGTGCGCGGTAGGTGAGACAGAGCGTCAAGCTAGCGAGCGACACAGGGTATACGTGCAATGGCGATAGGCTGACTGTCTTTGCTACTGGAAAGTCTGTAATTCCCTTTACTTTGGACTCTAAGGGTATGGTGACAGCTTCGGAAATATGGTACCCGAGATAAATTACCCCGCTTCGAAACTCCGAAAACAAATTTCTTCATGCGCTCGAACAGCTGCTAAAGGTGACGTTCATGCTGGTTCTAATCCTGAGAAAAACAGAGAAAATTGTTGCAGTAGGGATACACGAAATCAAGTACTCAAGTCATTTCATGGACGAATCACTGGAAAGTCTGACCTGCGTTTCTAAGACCAAAGGTCATACAGGGGAACTCGTATAGGCCAAAGAGTGCAGCAGCCCGGGTAATAGCAAGTACCGGACTCAATGGGATCTATATTGCGAGGAGAGTAAGTAAAAGATTAGGTAGGTAACACTGATGCTGTAATAATACTAATGATAACATCAAATAAATTAATATTTCTTGTGACTTCTTGCTTCCAGCGCGACGTCTGTCACATCCGTCTCCCAAGACAATTGTCCTTTCTTGCATTTCGAATCTACGAACTATTTCGAATACGAATTTGAGTATGGCGCCGCCAGCCAGACTCTTCGCGCCATTTCCAAAGAATTCTTATTCCAATCGCAGGAGATCACAAGCGGAGGTCTTTTGCATGATGAAAATCAAAGTGAGTGATTACATGAGTAAACCTTGTCGCGTCATCGTCAACGCCCATGGTTTCAAATTGTTCTTCGAGCAATGTGATCCATATTTCAGGATCCTCGGGAGCAAACCGAAGTAACTTTATGCTCATTTTTCGCGAAACTGAGACGGGTTTGGTACGCCGTATAGTTACGTGTTCAGTATTTCCTGACGAAAAGGTGGTTTTTGCGGAGTCACTACTATCACTCATTATATTCTTAACGGGGTCACCAGTTGTAGTGAGATCGAAGATATGTTTACTATAATATATATGTTACCTACACGACATCTATGATTATGTACAGTCTATATTTTTATATTATATTTTGTGGTTTTTTTTCAAATATAGAATATAAAAAAACTTAAAAGTGTGTCTTGAAGTCTGACCCAAAACTTCATCCACCAAATCAGAAAAAAAAACTTTAGACCATAACATATACTAGACGAAGTTCAAGTCTATTCCAGTACAACGTATTGTTTCTGCTGCTCAGATATGGATATAGAATTTCGGATCTGAATACGGATACGGATATATGAATAATATTATACAGGTTTCGGATACGGTTACAGATATGAAATTATTAAGGATTATCCGATAGTTTTGGATAATTCGAAATAATTTGTAATACGAGTTTTGTTGAATTGTGCTTAAGGCTTTAGTTTAAGGTTATCATTTGTAATAATATTATAAAAAAAAAACAATTATCCTTATAAGTTAAATATATATAGCTTCTCATTTTTAACCGACGAGAAAACGTTATATTTTTATTTTTTATGCATGACCACGCATAACTTTTTACAGGGTAGTCCGATTTCGATAATTCTTATTTATTGGATAGGGCTTACTTTGAAGTTGGTCACATTTAAATTTCAAACAAATATTTCAAACTTAAGGGTGGAAAAATAGGGAATGAATGATTTTTCACCCATTGACTTTTCACCTGTGAACCGATTCTGTTAAAACTTAGCACATGTATGTAGTTCTAATGATACTACAACATCTGATCACGAAATCTGTTGTTGACTATTTTAGCCACAAAAAAAAACTAAAAAATAAAAACTTTTAAACAAAAAATTAAACCAACGAAAGATGGAAAAAAGGAACTGAAAAGTAAAAAATAAACTTGTCAGCCTAACTAAACTACTACATTAATAGTATTGTAATTGTAAATGCCTAAATAATTTTGAGTCGGCCTAACCTACAAACTAGTTTAAAAAGTTTATAGGGTTATTTACTTAAAAATGCAAAACGAAATTATAATAAACAAAAATAAAATTATACAACCTTCAGCCATATAGAAATAATAAAAACCTATCATAACATGTCAAATTTAAACGCCGTCCCTATACGAAATTATACAAAACTTTAATACCAAATTTGGTTACAGTTTCGGATTAATTTTTATTTCGGATATCCGATAATTTCAGTTACGTTTACGGAGCTCCATAACATTTCTAATATAAGGCAAACTTTAGTGGAAAGGCTGGTAGGGGTAAACCACGTAGAATATACCCGGACCGAAGTAGTTGTTCTGTAGTAAAAGCAGGTCAACAGTAAAAACGGCAGGCTTGTATGAAAAGTTTTATGACAGTAGAGGATGCTCGTGAGATATGTAAGAATATGAGCAAGCGACGGGCTGTTGTCTTTGTCTACCCTGAAGGGAGAGGGGCATGAGTTTATGTATATTTGTACGTATTATCTTAAGCTGGTATTGAATTTTTTACAAGGTATAAAAATTGTTTTTCCTCCATTTACTATAAAATAATAATAATTGTAGTATGTGTCATGTCATGCCTATGTCTGTGTCATGTGTGTTGTAGTATGTCCATATCCATAGTATCATACACATACCTAATAATTTTGTACGACGGTCCTATACTTGATGTATGCTCCAACCACGCTCAGGTAAAATATTAATAATATCTCACTGAGTATGGTGTCTGTCACTATATTTACTTTGTAATAAAGAACATTCTTGATTCTTAACAAATATGATACCTATTTTGACATAACAAACACATAAGGAAAATTATATTTTTTTTTGTTCCTTTAATGTATTAGGTTAAAAGCAAAGTAATCGAGGAGTAGTGAGTTCAATCTTTACTTTCGTGGTCACTTATTCCTTCACTAGTAACGAAAGTGTTTGCCTTTAATACAGTCGAGTTTCCGAATTATTGTTATCATGAGTACCTCACCGTTAAAATATTTTATCGAACTTCAGAGTTTCACATGCGTCTTTCGCAATTTTCTATTTGTCAAGAAACGCTATCAATTCCTAATGAGTATATGGACCGCAATGGAAATTATAACTGCAATGTATAACATTTACTTAAATGAACTGTTTCATGGTATATTAAGTCGACGAAACGCTTATGTTACATTTTTATTTTTTGTCACTGGCTTTTCAATTGCCTTAATGATATTAGCTATATACTATTCTAGAAAATTCCAACTCCTCATAAAGAATTTTCACAATTATTGTACCTTATTTGGTGACGAGACTTATTCTGAAAATTTACAAAAGAAACAACGCATTCTTACTATAACAGTAACTTTGTACTGCATCTTTCAACTTTCAATAGTCTTTTTAAATTTCCTTTATTTTGATTCCAACCCGTTTATCAAAGTGGATAGCCTACTCAAAACAATACTGTTCAATTATAACATATTCTTATGTGATTTCCGTTTTATCTATGAGCATATTGTTATGCACTTTGTACTATTTGTGATTTCTGAGCAACTAAACATAATCACGCGGTTGATTGAGAATGAGTCAAAAATGTATTACAAAAAAGTTACTGAGGAAGGGGACATTACTACAAAAATAAGAGAACATGTTCTGAAAAAGTTTGACTTCTGGATGACAGCGTACAAACATGTCAACTGTAGTATAGACTTATTTAATGCAATTTTCAATACAGAGGTAAGAATTTCATTCTACATTTACATTGCTCTATCTCACTTACATAACAACTTACTTTTTGCACTTTACATCCAGCAGCTCCACCCGTCTTTAAGTAACTATTAACTTTCTAGTCGTCCAATAATAAACTGATGTGTGGTATGATGAGTATTATCTCTGTTTGTTCTAGTTGGCTGTGCTGCTACTGATAATAATATTATACCTTATTTCATACTTGTATCATATGAGTACAACAATTAAGGTAAGTTCTGATAACTATTTTTATTTATTTAAAATTATTAGCAATTTGATTCGGTGAGTTGGAAAAGATGAATTGGAAGCCATAGTAGAAGCAGATTTATTTAAAAAGACATTGTAAAACAGATGATTAAACACTCATTTACACCAAATCTGGAAGATGGAAAAGTTCTCAAAGCGTGATATTATGAACTTGCTGAACAACGAAAATAAAACCGCGACAACGTTTGTCTTGACTTGATGAATAAGCACACAAATAAGGGAATTCGGAATCAGATTCCACACATAGAATCTATTCCTATGTGTCAATCAAAATCGTCAGATAATTTTGATTGAAAGATTAGATAGTCAAATAATATGTATACCATACGGAAATTGAGTCATGAGATAAAACTACAGAAGTCCTGACTAGAAACTCCCTTTTCCAGTATACTCGAAACACCGTGTTTAAGTAATTGCTATTTCTTTTCGGCATTTGAATGAAGGATGTTTTAACAAGGAAAAAAATTCAAATCCGATGAGGCAGTGGAAAATGTATTTAAAATTTTTGATTGATTCCCCTCAGCTATTCTATAATAGAGGCGTCAATGAACTTTCATTAACCAGCATTAAATAGCCAATATAGTCATTAATCTTACTAATATTATAAACGTGAAAGTTTGTGAGAATGTAAGGATGGATGGATGAATGTTTGTTACTCCTTCACGCCAAAACTACTGAACCTATTGCGATGAAACCTGGTATGTAGATAGCTGGAGATCTGGATTAACATATAGGCTACTTTTTATCCCGATATTCCCATGGGATCGGGACTTACGTGGGTAAAATCGCGGGGCGCTGCTAGTAGAGTATATTTTACAGCACGGATGGCGCAATGGTCAAAGTGGTCGCATCGCCACTACACCGCGCGGAGTGTTGAGGGTTTTATTGCCACACGGGACTACAATTTGTGTTATCCACAAATAGTTGTTCCAAGTCTGGGTGTTCTTTATGTCCATTATTTGAATGTTCATTCCTAGTGCCGGAGCTATATTTGAAAAAAGAACAAAAGTAAATTCTTATATTAAAAATGTATATATAAAACAGCAACTTTGTATGTAAGGTTCTAATAATACACATATGTAATTGGTATACATCAGTAAAATATATATTTTTGATTTTTTAAACTCCACTTTAGGAACAGTCAGTGACATTGTTTGCAATCAACGTATGTTCTATTACGGTTCGCTTGTTCGCCATTTTTGGTGTATCACAAGCTGGGCAGAGGGTCCAAAATAGCTCGATCGCCCTGAGACGCTAGCTTTGTCAACTTTACATTCAAGCAGTTGAGGGTGAGTATGTATACTAACGATAAATTTAGTCCATTAAATTAATTAATAACTCAATTACTTGGTTTGGTCAAAACTTCTTGAACGTTATAAGGATTCTTGTAGAAGTCATAAGTATAGGTACTAACTTTTAATTTTTGCGTATTTATATTGCACTGACCGTGTTACTTCCCTTTAACATAATTTTATGATTGCCAAAATACTTAACTCGTGCTTTCTTCCGACATTCTCCCATTTGAGGTTAATAGTTAATATTGTAATATAGTTAATGAATGAATTTAGCGTAACTAGAAATACCTAGGTTTTTGGTGGTGTATTAACCACTAAATACATAAAATGCTCGTCTACCACTTTTTACAAGATCTTTCATTTCTATAGAATATCCTAAACAATAATAATATATGTAGATTATAGATTGTCTGCAACTAAAGGCAAAGATCCATTTGTCAACCCCGAGCAGGTTGCCGCGCTTGAATGTCTACAAGTTGTTCAGTTTACGTAGATATGAGACTTATTTAGGCCTTAACTCGCCAATAATCAAAATTACCAAATCGTAAAACGATCTTTCTCGATTATAAGACTCAGATATTTTGATAACTTGTCTAAGTTTAAAAAAAATTACAGATTAATTTGAATTCAAACGTTGGTAGGTGTTGCTTGTTAGGTATGAACTTGAAAAAAAAAATGTAAATATGTGTGTCGCTATTTCATCTTAATTTAATTTAAGTTAAGTTTAGTTTGTGTTAGTTGTGGTGGCCTGTAATTAAGGGAGCGTCGTAACGCTTTTTTGTCACTGAAAGTCTATCGTCTCTAGCTATTCCCGTTATCACGACTATCTGTAGCCACTGTGTCGCCGAAATTTTATCGTTGAAGATTGTCGTGTCTAGGTTGTTCCCACTGTATCGTGACTACAATTTCCTGGTTTACGGCAGTCGCTTTGTCATTAGCACAGTAATCACCCAGTCGCCTCTAGGTGCTTTTGTAAGTCAGTAGTGTGTATAAGCTCGCGTGTACATTGGATAAAAATGATATTTTATTTTAATAACGAATACCTTTTTAAAGAGATCGCTACGACGATATGATATTTTTATCGTAACTACGATACTATTTGTCGTTTAGATGTTCACTATGTATTGACGGTCTATCACCATACAGTAAAAAAACGCAATGTATGTTGTCAACTCCATTTAATATACAAGCCATGACGCTTTAGATAGAACGAATATCTATCGGTATGACACAGTGGGAAGGGACTGGGTGAGCACAAGGCATGTGTTTGTAATTTCATTGGTTGTCTAGTTATTTGTTGGTAATTTTAATAAATACATAAATAATTAAAGATATGACTTTTATTGTTTCATAGCCTTGATAGATCACTACAGTTAGATTCATTTAAAGACTTCGTGATCGTGAGTATACTTAGTTTAATAAAAACAGAAAGTTTATAATTTGACGATTGGAAAAGACTGCTGAGTGTCTATTGCGCATCTCTTTTCTGCTCATTTTCTGAGTTGGACAATATTTTAAATGTAAATGACATACAGACTTTAACATATCATGCATGTAACATTATGCATGTTACATATATTATAACCAAGGTAAGGTAAGGACTGATTAAATCAATAACATTTTTCTTTCAGATGAAATTTTGTTCAAGAAGGTAAAGGACCTCCTACGTTATTTCAACACTCGCTCAGTGACGGTTTGTGTGATGGGCTCTTTGCCAGTCAACATGACTTTATTGCTTTCAAGTATTGGCTTCATCACTTCCAACACCGTCATTGTCTTGCAATTCAATAATGTACTCTAACAGTCAAGCTAAAGAAATTGTTGATTTTGTTTTGTTATTTGACTGGCCTGTTGGCCTAGTGGTTAATGATCCTGACTGCTGACGGCTGAGCTAGGGTTCAATTCCCACCCAGGACAAATAACTGTTCTGTGTAAGTTATCTATAATATGTATGTATTTAGAAAAATATCAGTTTGTTTATCAGCAATCTGGTTACCATAGTACAGGATCTACCTAATTTGGGATCTGATGACCGTGTGTGACATGTGTTAAGTTATTATTATTATAAAATTAGCAAACGTGTCTGCACTACGTTACTATTTTCTATATTAATATTGTTTATATTTAATAAATTATATTCATATAATCATCATTTGAACAGAATCATATAATATTACCATTATTTGAAATGTAAAGTAAGAGATGTGGAATAAAGAGGCTTTATTACAGCTAATTGGTATATTTATTGAAGATTAGTAATGCGTACGAATATTATTTTTCAGAACCTATTTTTTACATGATAATTTGATCTCAATAAGCATTAATGGATTGTGGTGAAAACAGAAATATACGAGAGTAGACATGCAGAACCACTGCAAACAATGAAATTCTTTTATTAATAGTGATCATTCTCACAAGTCTCACAAGAGATTGGCCTACAATACCCTTACCCAATACTTTTTCGCCTTCTTTTCTATACTTCTTCTTCATTAAATGTGGTCATCAATGTAGGAAAATAAATCAATATCAAATATGCGCAAAATCAGTCCGTCCTCTTACCCTCTCCTTCCGCTTGTTTTGTATTTTTTACAAAACCTTGTTCTATGGTTATTGCAAAGTATGGTTATAATTAGTAAATAATAATCAAAAATAACTCACCAATAAAAACATCTAATAAATCAAGGAACCGTAATAGTTAGAATAGTTTTACGGATTTTCAGAAATGTTTTAGAGATCTATGAAGTATCCGATTTCAACTTTAAAGATTCGCATCGTTAGTATCCACATTGACACAGGATGTTTCTTCGTCTTCATATCCTATTCATTAATATTTCAATCATTTTAATATCTACGGGAGTAGAGTAGAGTAGAGATGTCCATCTAGTATGTCATCTGCTGTGCAGAGGGATTACAGCTTAAGAGCTCTGGAGTCCCTATTCATAGCAAAGACTTTAATTTGTAATCTGTTGTAAACTAGACAATTTCCCCAGTGAACGAGCCCCAGGTTTGGAGATGCCGATGTAATGAGTGTGAATAGAGCACCTGTAAACCACACCAATTATAAGTCTGTTCTGCTATCTTGTTTTCTTTATTGCAACCAAAAAACTCGAGGAGCTAATCTATTTCAAATATCCATAGTATTCCATCAGGTGAGTTTGAAGACAAACGCCTACTCCTAAAATAAATAAAAAAAACATCTTGCTCTAATAATATTGACCTTGCTTATTAGCAATGAAAACCCTCGTTTAAATATAAAGCAGAATTTTTCCTTTCATTTTTCTCTGAACATAATATCAAGATATTATTATCATGCTGCTATTGATTTTATAACAGAAGCCCTCACGACGAGACGTGTCCTTCCACCGCACTCTGTTCAAATAATTAACAATGCCTTGAACGCTGTGAGTTTTGTCTTTGCAATAACTTTATATTGAAGTGATTTTTATAATTAAACGTAAACGTGACGTTTTCCTGTCTGAAAGTGATTACAAGCCCGCATGACGAGAGGAGTCCTTCCACCGCACTGTGTTCAAATAATTAACAATGTCTTGAATGGCTGTGAGTGTCTTTACCATAACTTTATATTGAAGTTATTTTTATAATTAAACGTTAACGTGACGTTGTCCTGTCCGAACGTGATTATAAAGCAAGTAATTCTGGATTTTCTTTTTGGTGTCATAAGTTATTTCGGCAATAAAACAAATGCACTGAAATCAAAATTAAAAAAAAATAACTTTTGCAAAAAAGCTAAATATTTTCTAGAACCCGATAGCTGCAGTATACGGGCAAAAAAATTGGTTATTATTATCCAAACCATCCCGGATAGTCAAAACATTAAATAAAAATCCTAGAGCCCAGTTGAAACACCACCTACTGGGTCTAATAGTGAATCTAAAACATCCAGGGACCCACACCAACACACATAGAATTTCGTCTAACAATGAAATAATAATCTTAGAACCCGATTTCAGCGCAACCGACCGGGTCCAATAGTGAATCTAAAGCATCCAGGGATCCAGTAAAACACACTTACAAACATGTATCAGCGTGGAACTCTCATGTAATAAAATTCAATGACGTTCAAAATATATCATAAGGATTAAAAAAATAAACACTAATCAAAATTTCCAAGATTTCAGTTCTTTCTTTTTTAAATCTTATTTACAAACCGTTTCCTAGAAATAACGAACACAACAAGAAATAATGAACTAAATAGGTGCAGCTGTACTTAAGTGTTGCGCTTACATACACTCGCGTACTTGGCAACAATTGATTTAAATTTAATTTAAATAGATACGGGGACTAGATTGTGCTTTAACTTTTAGATAAAACGTTTGACAGTTTTTAAAACTCAATTAAATACGTTTGCAAGATATTTTTGATACCGTTACTTAACTACCACAAAACAGTTTGTCTCAGTGAATATTATGTAAAAAGCTGCCTGTAAGAACTGTAATTCGAAAGCGAAAAAAGAGGTTCACGTACCACAAGTCCGAGGAAATGTCTTTAATATACGAATCACACAATTGAACAAAACACACACAAAGAGTAGAAGGGTAAAGTTAAGTAATGTAGTAAGAGGTTGGAAGGAACACTAAAAACAGATCAGAGTTTGGAAAATAAAAGTATATGAAAATTTTATCACAATTAGTGCGTGGTAGGTGAGACAGACCGTCAAGCTAGCGAGCGACACAAGGTATACGTGCAATGGCGATAGGCTGACTGTCTTTGCTACTGGAAAGTCTGTAATTGCCTGGACTTTGGACTCTATGGGTATGGTGACAGTTTCGGAAATATGGTACCCAAGATAAATTACCCCGCTTCGAAACTCCGAAAACAAATTTCTTCATGCACTCGAACAGCTGCTAAAGGTGACGTTCATGCTGGTTCTCATCCTGAGAAAAACAGAGAAAATTGTTGCAGTAGGGATACACGAAATCAAGTCCTCAAGTCATTTCATGGACGAATCACTGGAAAGTCTGACCTGCGTTCTTAAGACCAAAGGTCACACAGGGGAACTCGTATAGGCCAAAGAGTGCAGCAGCCCAGGTAGTAGCAAGTACCGGACTCAATGGGATCTATATTGCGAGGAGAGTAAGTAAAAGATTAGGTAGGTAACACTGATGCTGTAATAATACTAATGATAACATCAAATAAATTAATATTTCTTGTGACTTCTTGCTTCCAGCGCGACGTCTGTCACATCCGTCTCCCAAGACAATTGTCCTTTGTTGCATTTCGAATCTACGAACTATTTCGAATACGAATTTGAGTATGGCGCCGCCAGCCATTTCCAAAGAATTCTTATTCCAATCGCAGGAGATCACAAGCGGAGGTCTTTTGCATGATGAAAATCAAAGTGAGTGATTACATGAGTAAACCTTGTCGCGTCATCGTCAACGCCCATGGTTTCAAATTGTTCTTCGAGCAATGTGATCCATATTTCAGGATCCTCGGGAGCAAACCGAAGTAACTTTATGCTCATTTTTCGCGAAACTGAGACGGGTTTGGTACGCCGTATAGTTACGTGTTCAGTATTTCCTGACGAAAAGGTGGTTTTTGCGGAGTCACTACTATCACTCATTGTGTTCTTAACGGGGTCACCAGTTGTAGTGAGATCGAAGATATGTTTACTATAATATATATGTTACCTACACGACATCTATGATTATGTACAGTCTATATTTTTATAGTATATTTTGTGTTTTTTTTTCAAATATAGAATATAAAAAAACTTAAAAGTGTGTCTTGAAGCCTGACCCAAAACTTCATCCACCAAGTAGAAAAAAAAACTTTAGACCATAACATATACTAGACGAAGTTCAAGTCTATTCCAGTACAACGTATTGTTTCTGCTGCTCAGATATGGATATAGAATTTCGGATCTGAATACGGATACGGATATATGAATAATATTATACAGGTTTCGGATACGGTTACAGATATGAAATTATTAAGGATTATCCGATAGTTTTGGATAATTAGAAATAATTTGTAATACGAGTTTTGTTGAATTGTGCTTGAGGCTTTAGTTTAAGGTCATCATATCATATCATTTGTAATAATCAAAAAAAAATCAATTATCCTTATAAGTTAAATATATATAGCTTCTCATTTTTAACCAACGAGAAAACGTTATAATTTTATTTTTTATGCATGACCACGCATAACTTTTTACAGGGTAGTCCGATTTCGATAATTCTTATTTATTGGATAGGGATACTTTGAAGTTGGTCACATTTAAATTTCAAACAAATATTTCAAACTTAAGGGTGGAAAAATAGGGAATGAATGATTTTTCACCCATTGACTTTTCACCTGTGAACCGATTCTGTTAAAACTTAGCACATATTTGTAGTTCTAATGATACTACGACATGACGGAAATCTGTTGTTGATTATTTTAGCCACAAAAAAAACTAAAAAATAAAAACTTTTAAACAAAAAATTAAACCAACGAAAGATGGAAAAAAGGAACTGAAAAGTAAAAAATAAACTTGTCAGCCTAACTAAACTACTACATTAATAGTATTGTAATTGTAAATACCTAAATAATTTTGAGTCGGCCTAACCTACAAACTAGGTTAAAAAGTTTATAGGGTTATTTACTTAAAAATGCAAAACGAAATTATAATAAACAAAAATAAAATTACACAACCTTCAGCCATATAGAAATAATAAAAACAACAACAAGTCAAATTTAAACGCCGTCCCTATACGAAATTATACAAAACTTTAATACCAAATTTGGTTACAGTTTCGGATTAATTTTTATTTCGGAAATCCGATAATTTCAGTTACGTTTACGGAGCTCCATAACATTTCTAATATAAGGCAAACTTTAGTAGGAAGGCCGGTAGGGGTCGACCACGTAGAATATACCCTGACCGAAGTAGTTGTTCTGTAGTAAAAGCAGGTCAACAGTAAAAACGGCAGGCTTGTATGAAAAGTTTTATGACAGTAGAGGATGCTCGTGAGATGTGTAAGAATATGAGCAAACGACGGGCTGTTGTCTTTGTCTACCCTGAAGGGAGAGGGGCATGAGTTTATGTATATTTGTACGTATTATCTTAAGCTGGTATTGAATTTTTTACAAGGTATAAAAATTGTTTTTCCTCCATTTACTATAAAATAATAATAATTGTAGTATGTGTCATGTCATGTCTATGTCTGTGTCATGTGTGTTGTAGTATGTCCATGTCCATAGTATCATACACATACCTAATAATTTTGTACGACGGTCCTATACTTGATGTATGCTCCAACCACGCTCAGGTAAAATATTAATAATATCTCACTGAGTATGGTGTCTGTCACTATATTTACTTTGTAATAAAGAACATTCTTGATTCTTAACAAATATGATACCTATTTTGACATAACAAACACATAAGGAAAATGATATTTTTTTTGTTCCTTTAATGTATTAGGTTAAAAGCAAAGTAATCGAGGAGTAGTGAGTTCAATCTTTACTTTCGTGGTCACTTATTCCTTCACTAGTAACGAAAGTGTTTGCCTTTAATACAGTCGAGTTTCCGAATTATTGTTATCATGAGTACCTCACCGTTAAAATATTTTATCGAACTTCAGAGTTTCACATGCGTCTTTCGCAATTTTCTATTTGTCAAGAAACGCTATCAATTCCTAATGAGTATATGGACCGCAATGGAAATTATAACTGCAATGTATAACATTTACTTTAATGAACTGTTTCATGGTATGTTAAGTCGACGAAACGCTTATGTTACATTTTTATTTTTTGTCACTGGCTTTTCAATTGCCTTAATGATTTTAGCTATATACTATTCTAGAAAATTCCAACACCTCATAGAGAATTTTGACAATTATTGTACCTTATTTGGTGACGAGACTTATTCTGAAAATTTACAAAAGAAACAACGCATTCTTACTATAACAGTAACTTTGTACTGCATCTTTCAACTTTCAATAGTCTTTTTAAATTTCCTTTATTTTGATTCCAACCCGTTTATCAAAGTGGATAGCCCACTCAAAACAATACTGTTCAATTATAACATATTCTTATGTGATTTCCGTTTTATCTATGAGCATATTGTTATGCACTTTGTACTATTTGTGATTTCTGAGCAACTAAACATAATCACGCGGTCGATTGAGAATGAGTCAAAAATGTATTACAAAAAAGTTACTGAGGAAGGGGACATTACTACAAAAGTAAGAGAACATGTTCTGAAAGAGTTTGACTTCTGGATGACAGCGTACAAACATGTCAACTGTAGTATAGACTTATTTAATGCAATTTTCAATACAGAGGTAAGAATTTCATTCTACATTTAGATTGCCCTATCTCACTTACATAACAACTTACTTTTTGCACTTTACATCCAGCAGCTCCACCCGTCTTTAAGTAACTGTTAACTTTTTAGTCGTCCAATAATAAACTGATGTGTGGTATGATGAGTATTATCTTTGTTTGTTCTAGTTGGCTGTGCTGCTACTGATAATAATATTATACCTTATTTCATACTTGTATCATATGAGTACAACAATTAAGGTAAGTTCTGATAACTATTTTTATTTATTGAAAATTATTAGCAATTTGATTCGGTGAGTTGGAAAAGATGAATTGGAAGCCATAGTAGAAGCAGATTTATCTAAAAAGACATTGTAAAACAGATGATTAAACACTCATTTACACCAAATCTGGAAGATGGAAAAGTTCTCAAAGCGTGATATTATGAACTTGCTGAACAACGAAAATAAAACCGCGACAACGTTTGTCTTGACTTGATGAATAAGCACACAAATAAGGGAATTCGGAATCAGATTCCACACATAGAATCTATTCAAAATCATCAGATAATTTTGATTAAAAGATTAGATAGTCAAATAATATGTAAACCTTACGGAAATTGAGTCATGAGATAAAACTACAGAAGTCCTGACTAGAAACTCCCTTTTCCAGTATACTCGAAACACCGTGTTTAAGTAATTGCTATTTCTTTTCGGCATTTGAATGAAGGATGTTTTGACAAGGAAAAAAATTCAAATCCGATGAGGCAGTGGAAAATGTATTTAAAATTTTTGATTGATTCCCCTCAGCTATTCTATAGTAGAGGCGTCAATGAACTTTCATTAACCAGCATTAAATAGCCAATATATTCATTAATCTTACTAAGTTTATAAACGTGAAAGTTTGTGAGAATGTAAGGATGGATGGATGAATGTTTGTTACTCCTTCACGCCAAAACTACTGAACCTATTGCGATGAAACTTGGTATGTAGATAGCTGGAGATCTGGATTAACAAATAGGCTACTTTTTATCCCGAAATTCCCATGGGATCGGGACTTACGTGGGTAAAATCGCGGGGCGCTGCTAGTAGAGTATATTTTACAGCACGGATGGCGCAATGGTCAAAGTGGTCGCATCGCTACTACACCGCGCGTAGTGTTGAGGGTTTTATTTCCACACGGGACTACAATTTGTGTTATCCACAAATAGTTGTTCCAAGTCTGGGTGTTCTTTATGTCCATTATTTGAATGTTCATTCCTAGTGCCGGAGTTATATTTGAAAAAAGAACAAAAGTAAATTCTTATATTAAAAATGTATATATAAAACAGCAACTTTGTATGTAAGGTTCTAATAATACACATATGTAATTGTTATACATCAGTAAAATATATATATTTGATTTTTTAAACTCCACTTTAGGAACAGTCAGTGACATTGTTTGCAATCAACGTATGTTCTATTACGGTTCGCTTGTTCGCCATTTTTGGTGTATCACAAGCTGGGCAGAGGGTCCAAAATAGCTCGATCGCCCTGAGACGCAAGCTTTGTCAACTTTACATTCAAGCAGTTGGGGGTGAGTATGTATACTAACGATAAATTTAGTCCATTAAATTAATTAATAACTCAATTACTTGGTTTGGTCAAAACTTCTTGAACGTTATAAGGATTCTTGTAGAAGTAATAAGTGTAGGTAATTTTTGCGTATTTATATTGCACTGACCGTTTTACTTCCCTTTAACATAATTTTATGATTGCCAAAATACTTAACTCGTGCTTTCTTCCGACATTCTCCCATTTGAGGTTAATAGTTAATATTGTAATATAGTTAATGAATGAATTTAGCGTAACTAGAAATACCTAGGTTTTTGGTGGTGTATTAACCACTAAATACATAAAATGCTCGTCTACCACTTTTTACAAGATCTTTCATTTCTATAAATATCCTAAACAATAATAATATATGTAGATTAAAGATTGTCTGCAACTAAAGGCAAAGATCCATTTGTCAACCCCGAGCAGGTTGCCGCGCTTGAATGTCTACAAGTTGTTCAGTTTACGTAGATATGAGACTTATTTAGGTCTTAACTCGCCAATAATCAAAATTACCAAATCGTAAAACGATCTTTCTCGATTGTAAGACTCAGATATTTTGATAACTTGTCTAAGTATAAAAAAAACTACAGATTAATTTGAATTCAAACGTTGGTAGGTGTTGCTTGTTAGGTATGAACTTGAAAAAAAAAATGTAAATATGTGTGTCGCTATTTCATCTTAATTTAATTTAAGTTAAGTTTAGTTTGTGTTAGTTGTGGTGGCCTATAATTAAGGGAGCGTCGTAACGCTTTTTTGTCACTGAAAGTCTATCGTCTCTAGCTATTCATGTTATCACGACTATCTGTAGTCACTGTGTCGCCGAAATTTTATCGTTGAAGATTGTCGTGTCTAGGTTGTTCCCACTGTATCGTGACTACAATTTCCTGGTTCACGGCAGTCGCTTTGTCATTAGCACAGTAATCACCCAGTTGCCTCTAGGTGCTTTTGTAAGTCAGTAGTGTGTATAAGCTCGCGTGTACATTGGATAAAGATGATATTTTATTTTAATAACGAATACCTTTTTAAAGAGATCGCTACGACGATATGATATTTTTATCGTAACCACGATACTATTTGTCGTTCAGATGTTCACTATGTATTGACGGTCTATCACCATACAGTAAAAAAACGCAATGTATGTTGTCAACTCCATTTAATATACAAGCCATGACGCTTTAGATAGAACGAATATCTGTCGGTATGACGCAGTAGGAATACCCCCTGGGTGAGCACAAGGCATGTGTTTGTAATTTCATTGGTCGTCTAGTTATTTGTATCATTTGTTGGTAATTGTTAAAAATACATAAATAATTAAAGATATGACTTAAGTATATTGTTTCATAGCCTTGATAGATCACTACAGTTAGATTAATTTAAAGACTTCGTGATCGTGAGTATACTTAGTTTAATAAAAACAGAAATTTATAATTTGACGATTGGAAAAGACTGCTGAGTGTCTATTGCGCATCTCTTTTCTGCTCATTTTTGAGTTGGACAATATTTTAAATGTAAATTCTAACATACAGAATTTAACATATCATGCATGTAACATTATGCATGTTACATATTATAACCAAGGTAAGGTAAGGACTGATTAAATCAATAACATTTTTCTTTCAGATGAAATTTTGTTCAAGAAGGTAAAGGACCTCCTACGTTATTTCAACACTCGCTCAGTGACGGTTTGTGTGATGGGCTCTTTGCCAGTCAACATGACTTTATTGCTTTCAAGTATTGGCTTCATTACTTCCAACACCGTCATTGTCTTGCAATTCAATAATGTACTCTAACAGTCAAGCTAAAGAAATTGTTGATTTTGTTTTGTTCTTTGACTGGCCTGTTGGCCTAGTGGTTAATGATCCTGACTGCTGACGGCTGAGCTAGGGTTCGATTCCCACCCAGGACAAATAACTGTTCTGTGTAATTTATCTATAATATGTATGTATTTAGAAAAATATCAGTTTGTTTATCAGCAATCTGGTTACCGTAGTACAGGATCTAACTAATTTGGGATCTGATGACCGTGTGTGACACGTGTTAGTTATTATTATTATAAAATTAGCAAACGTGTCTGTACTACGTTACTATTTTCTATATTAATATTGTTTATATTTAATAAATTATATTCATGTAATCATCATTTGAACAGAATCATATAATATTACCATTATTTGAAATGTAAAGTAAGAGATGTGGAATAAAGAGGCTTTATTACAGCTAATTGGTGTATTTATTGAAGATTAGTAATGCGTACGAATATTATTTTTCAGAACCTATTTTTTACATGATAATTTGATCTCAATAAGCATTAATGGATTGTGGTGAAAACAGAAATATACGAGAGTAGACATGCAGAACCACTGCAAACAATGAAATTCTTTTATTAATAGTGATCATTCTCACAAGTCTCACAAGAGATTGGCCTACAATACCCTTACCCAATACTTTTTCGCCTTCTTTTCTATACTTCTTCTTCATTAAATGTGGTCATCAATTTAGGAAAATAAATCAATATCAAATATGCGCAAAATCAGTCCGTCCTCTTACCCTCTCCTTCCGCTTGTTTTGTATTTTTTACAAAACCTTGTTCTATGGTTATTGCAAAGTATGGTTATAATTAGTAAATAATTTCGAATACGAATTTGAGTATGGCGCCGCCAGCCAGACTCTTCGCGTCATTTCCAAAGAGTTCTTATTCCAATCGCAGGGGATTACAAGTGGGCGCGGAGGTCCATTACGACAAGAGGGTGGTGATGGCCGTCTTCTGAACATTTTCTTCGTAGACTGGTATCTGGTTATAGGTCTTTACCAGGTCCATGGTACTGAACACTTTGCACCCAGCTATGCTATGGGCAAAGTCGTGGATGTGCCTTATAGGGTTCTGGTCAGTAATTAAGTATGCGGTAATCACCACAAGGATGCAAGCTGTTGTCCTTTTTAGGAGCTAAGTGCAAGGGAGAGACCCATGAGCTTTCAGACAGACTCGCTGTACCGTTACTAAACATAAGTTCGAATTCCTTTCTAGTGATCTTGAGTTTGTCAAGAGCAAGCCTGCGAGGAGTAGAAAATACAGGTGGACCAGGTGGGTTGCGAATATGATGTACTGTACTATGTTTACTAAACATTGTTTAGAGACCCATGGCGAGTAATTTCAGGGTACTTACCTAACAGAACGTGATACCTGGAGTCGCCCGTTGCCACCTTTCCAGAACATACATTAATTTTAGCTACAGAAGCGCTGGAATACAATGTAGTAGTGTTATCTATAAGCTTTTTGCTATGCACATCAACAACGAGATTATAAAAAATTAAGAAATCTGCACCAATTATAGCCTTAGTTACATCAGCCACTGTGAAACGCCAAGGAAAATTGCGTCTTAAACCTAAATTTAAATCCATGCTACCGAAAGTATCTATTGAAGTTCCGTTCGCAGCACATAAACTAAAGTCAGCTCTGGTACGATGCTCCCGCAGTGCAGAGCGTGGGTAGACACACAGGTCACTACCAGTGTCCACCAGGAATTGCGTGCCAGTAGTGCGGTCATTTGCGAAGAGGTGACCTGAAGATGTCGGGCAGTCGTTAGTCGCCATTAGCGACTACCACTACACATAGGGTACTTGCGGTAACTCAAGTTTGACCTGCACCGCTGTCGAGGAGAAGAACGTCGTCTCTGTGGTCGGGAACGGCTTTACCCACGGTACGAAAACGTTCGTCCAGCTTCAATGCAAGCTTCTCCACCATTTTTCTGAGTTCGGCAATTTCACTGGAGACGTGACAGGGTGCAGTGATTGCTTGAATACGATTCGCCAGGTCTGATAGGTGCTTCAAATAGTGGGTAGGCTGTGACGCGAGAATTGTTTGGATGTTGTTTGTGAGCCGGTTACCCCAAATAGTTTTTATAAAATTCTTTTTGACGGAGGGCCCGGCAAGGTCTAGCAGGTGCCTCAGAAATTGTGAGGGCTTTCGATCACCGAGCACCTCGTGTGTGAGCAACTGCTTTACTTTCTTCTCCTGGGATGCAGATAGCTGCCGTATCAGCTTCGTTTTTATTTTTAGATACCGATCCTACGCAGGAGGATTGACGATAGCGTCTTTCACTGCTCTTGCATGATGAAAATCAAAGTGAGTGATTACATGAGTAAAGCTTGTCGCGTCATCGTCAACGCCCATGGTTTCAAATTGTTCTGAGCAATGCGAACCATATTTCAGGATCCTCGGGAGCAAACGGAAGTAACTTTATGCTCATTTTTCGCGAAACTGAGACGGGTTTGGTACGCCGTATAGTTAGGTGTTTAGTATTTCCTGACGAAAAGGTGGTTTTTTGCGGAGTCACTACTATCACTCATTATGTTCTAACGGGGTCACCAGTTGCAGTGAGATCGAAGATATGTTTAATATAATATATATGTTACCTACACGACATATATGATTATGTACAGTCTATATTTTTATATTATATTCTGTGTTTTTTTCAAATATAGAATATAAAAAACTTAAAAGTGTGTCTTGAAGCCTGACCCAAAACTTCATCCACCAAAGCAGAAAAAAACTTTAGACCATAACATATACTAGACGAAGTTCAAGTCTATTCCAATACAACGTATTGTTTCTGCTGCTCAGATAGTTGAAGTATCGCTTGAGAGTCGAGTCATCCAGAGACGAGCCTAAAGCGTGCATACCGTGATTGGCATCATAAAATTGTATAATTTTTGATTGACGTTGTATTTATCATAGAATTACGCTATTTGCTAGTTTTAATTTATATCTGTCACAAAAACGCAACCCTGGCTGAAGGGCGGTGGGAGGCCCCACCGATCTTTAAATTTTTAAAATTAGTGAAATACGTGTTTCGTAAAAAAATATTTGTAAGGCATTTTAAAATGTTTGTTGTCGCCACATAAAAAACACGTATGTTTTTTTTTATAAATAAGAGTAACCTATGGTAATTGATAAATCTCGGGGACTCCCTACTTAGGGTATACTCTAGTTCCTTGCAATAGACCCGTTTGTGTCGGAACACCGTGTGGTTTTGGTCGTTTTGATTCCGACGTACCACTTCACTACCATCCCCGGTGAGGTGATGAGCTGTAGGGGTTTCCAAATGATAAAAAAGGTAGATGATAAAACAGGTTACCATTTAATAAAAATCAGTTAATAGACATTATTATGACTAGTTATACCGGGGACGCCACGCCATAATCGTTATATTGTAACTAACATGTTAATTAATACCTTTCAATTTATTGTTTAGGAGTTCAAAATAAAAACAAAAAAAAAATTTTTTGACCCATTATAGATGTTGTTTATTAATGAAACACATGTTGATTTATTCCTTATAATGTCTAGTTGACATTAGTAAAATCGCTTTAACTTGTCAAACGGGAGTCCTGGAAAATACGACAATTTGATAGTTTATACCAATAGTGATGAAGTTGTTGCTAACATCAGAAGTGGAATAAAAGAAATCGCGCGCCAATGCAAAAAAAAGTAGTAAGTAAAGAGTTTCTACTGCAAACTTTAGCTCTTCGCAAAGCTTAACGTCGTCATCATCATCATCACCATGTTGAAGGCCCAGGCAATCGTGACACACCAAACATACATCTAACTGTAATACAAAAAGTTATAATTAGTCATTTCTGTGTTTTCATCTAGGAAACCTTCAGGTGCTTGACGTGGACTGTATAACTGGCCGCCGATGAAATAGTGTAACCCTAGTTGTATATGAAACCAAGTCTTAACTCTGACTAATCTGGCTGTGACAATTAACTCCTGTATGTATAAACATACATGTCACAGCCAGATTAGTCAGAGTTAAGACTTGGTTTCATATACAACTAGGGTGGGTCTAAGGCATCTTCTAGGGAAAACTTCGAGTCTTGACGTTGGCTATATAACTGACCACTGATGGAATAGTTATATAATGACCATAATATCATTTATGGTTCCCGTAGTATCCGGGAAATGTCTAAATGAGGCGAGAAGCTCTTTACTTGCTGGCCGTCGGCGTGTATGGAAGAGTAATCGTTGCTGTATATTTAAAAATTAATTATCTATGCATAGAAATATATTAAAATAAATACAAGCTAATGAGACATACTTTATTATCAGCAACTGTACCAGACCAAGACCCTATCCAGGGAAAGATACATATTATTGCATACGCATCTGTCCCTGGATAGCGTCATGGCCGGATGTCGTCGCCACATCAAAAACTCGTAGTTTTATTATTAGAATCATCGCGGTAACAATTGTTATTTAGTGAATTTGATAGTTACAACAACAATCTTGAGGTTGTAGCTAACATGTTAACACTTTTCAATTTTTTATTTAGGAGTTAAAAATAAAAACAAAATAATTAAAAGCAATTTTTTTTGGCCCCATTTTAGATGGTAGTGTTTATTAATCATTCTTTCAAAAAAAAACCGACTTCAACAAAAAAAAACTATTCCATAAAAGACTTATATGATTTTCTCATGGATGCCATTGTCAGAACTGGACCAAATTGAAATGGGACCCCGTATGGTCCCATTTCAATTCAAAAGCACCAGCTTTCAAATAAAAAAGAATCATCAAAATCGGTTCCCCCAGTCGAAAGTTCTGAGGTAACAAACATAAAAAAAAACATACAGTCGAATTGAGAACCTCCTCCTTTTTTGAAGTCGGTTAATAAAACGCATGTTGATTTGTTCCTTATAACGTCTAGTTTAACTTGTCAAACCGAAGTACTGAAAAATAAAATACGAAAATGTGTTTCGTGAGTTGATTGGTTAATTGGACTCATACAGACAGACTCGGCAAAGCATTACTTTTATTACATTCCTACCTACAAATTACTTTGCTTGAAGCTTCATTAAAAATGTACAAAATATTCTAGACCTATAAAATACTTACAAGTAGACATCAGGAATATATTATTCAAAAGTTGCCTAAAAACTACACTCTATTGGATTAAATTATAAACAAATACTTCGGTCACATTGAAGGTGATGTAAAACAAAAACAACGATTCACCGGCACAACAGTATTAGTGAAGGGTGTATAAAGTAAAATAACAGTGTACACTCGATCAGGAAGCCATGAATACCTCGCCCTTAAAATACGTATTACTTGTTCAAAACTTTACTTGCGTCTTTCGAAATATTTCCAGTTTCAAAAAATGTAGTCGAGTATTAATTTACATCTGGATGACCGCAGAAGTAGCTTCAATGTTATTGAGCATCGTTTACAATATACTTTTTATGGAATTTAGAGAATTAAAAGCTGTTATCATATATTTCTTTTCAGTTATGGGATTTTCTGTTGCTTTAATAGCATTGCCTGTATACCATTCTAAAAGATTTAATTATGTTATTAACAATTTTAATACGTTTCATAGTTTTTTTAATGATAAGATTTATTCCGAAACTTTATCAAAAACACAAAATAATCTCACAATAATGCTGACTATTTTCTGTTCAAGTAAACTTGTACTGTTTATTTATTTACGAATAATTCATTACAATTACGGAACTTTTGAGCTGCTGAATCACTGTAATTTAGCAGTGTGCGAAAGTCGCTTCGTATTCGAATATTTTACCATACACGCTCTACTAAATGTGATTTCTGAACAAATTAATTCAATTACAAGATCTATCGATGATGAGTTATCAATTACAAATAAAATAGAAAGAAATGATGAAGAAAATGAGACTGTCTTACCAGCATCAGGGAATCGCCTGAAGAAATTAACTTTATGGATGGATGCATATAATAACATCAGGTGTAGTTCAAGGATATTTAATAGAATATTTAGCGCACAGGTAATTATCACCTTGTGACACTTACACAACACATACACAAAACAACGTATTGTTGCAGTGACATTGTGTGTTGATCTATAACTTTTAATTTGTAGTAAAAAATGGATGATTTCAAATGATTGTTGAGCAATTTTATGAAGTGGATGGCATAATATCATGAATTAAAATTATTTTAGCTTGTTAGTAATTACTTTCGTTACTTCTGAACAGCTGCATTCCCCCATGCCTTGGGCTAAAAGCTGGGTACACTCATGTGCATACATATAGGTCAAACACAAACTTCTATACAGGGTGTTAGCCATACGCTCCCGAAAACGAAGACAGACGATAGTACTAATGGTACCTTTGATGATGGGTTAAAAAAAAATAGATTAAGACAAAAAAAAAATTACGACGTTTTACCTAGCCACTATCATTCGAATTCACTGGTTAATTTAACCAAATACCGGGTTCGATTCCCGGCTAATGAAAAAATTACTTCAATGAAATTTTAACAACGATAGAGTCATACTTTTTAATCCAACGTGCAGGTATGTTTATTATTATGATGTATTCAGTTATGTACCTATTCAGATCAGATCAATACTAAGTTATTTAAAAAGAAATTAGGTATGAAACAGCTTACCGATCTAAATCCTCCGTCGCTTCATGAGATGGGGCTCAAATTATGCCCAATTCAGTTCGAGGCAGATTTGGGCTCAGCGTTGCGTCTCCTCATGCAGGCGGGGCATCATCGTGGGGTCTTCGACACAGTTTGCACGTAGTTTTTCGAAAATATCTACGATCTTTTGGCGCATTACGTTAGTAGTAGTGGTGTTCGTTTTCACATACCCCCACAAAAAGAAGTCTAACGGGGTCAGATCAGGTGAGCGTCCAGCGATCATTAAATAGCTCGGTGAGGTGCTCACGGACGGACTTCACGACATGTGGAGGTGCACCATCTTGCTGGAACCATGTGCGGCAATATTCAGCCAACGATAGTTCCTCTAAAATGTCCACCAACTGTTCATTTATAAAGTTTAGGTATCGGTGTCCGTCAAGTCGCTGTGACAGAAACACTGGTCCTAGTATGCCATTCTTAAATAAACCTGCCCATACGTTAATCGACCATCGGGTTTGGTGCCCGGTTTGTTGAACAGCGTGTGAGTTCACCTCGGAATATAAGTGTTTTTTTTTTTTTTTTTTTTTTTTTTACAAGCTTTTTTTTTACAATCGTTACTTAAATACTATACTCGCCAAACTTTGACGTTTGATGGCGAGATGCGCCCTTTTTTATACTAATTATCCCTAACTTACTTACTACTTACTTCTAAAATTATACAATATTAATTCTTATATTATTTTATCCAACATTATTGTGGACCTATCTCGCTGACAGTGGGTTCGACGGTCCCCTCGTCATCGAGAAGTGAGTCTCTCAATTTCATATTTAGCACACCTATTAGTATTTTGTATTAGTAATCTTATTTCATTGAATATCTTAGGTACTAAAAACTTGGACGTTCGTTCTCCATAGTAGTTTGACACCTTCGGTTTAACTAACCTATTTTCTGTAACACTTCTTGTATTGTATTTTTTTGTTACATTTACTTTATTTTCCTCACTATGGTAATGTTCTAAAGCTATTAGGTACTTAACTTTCTTATCTATAGGTAAAATTATACAAATGCAAAACAGTTTATCATATTCACTGTTACACTTATCTCTAATTTTTTTACTTACTAGGAATTTAATCAATCTTATTTGTAAATCTTTTATATTTCTTAAATAACTTATAAAAGTTCGACCATAAATAATAAGTCCATAACTAAGCAGTGAATCTGCAAGTGCGTAGTATACGATCAGTAATGTGTGTTTATTCAGTATTCTATGTAATTGGTAGAACTTGCCTAATACACATCTCAGCTTATCACAAATATCAGCAACATGTGGCTTCCAGTTGAAGTTCCTATCAATGGTTAAGCCTAGATATTTAAATGTATCGACATATATCAAGTTCGTGCAACTGTAATTACTTTTATTCTTATGCAGACATTCATATGTATGTCCTGTTATGGGGATGTCCGCCAAGTTAATACATTTTGCACGTTGATTGTATGGCGAGCGTATATGCATACATTTAGTTTTTGTTACGTTCAAGATAATTCCATTGTCATGTGCCCACTTAGTAATACTTTCAAAGTCATCTTGCACGCACCTTTGTACCTCCGATATATCCTTCGAGGCATATACCAGGCACATGTCATCTGCATACATAAACACTCGACACTTGTTTACCACATTAGATATGCTGTTAACATGCATTATATATCCCACTGGCCTATACACTGATCCGGTCGGCACGCCTAAATCCACATCCATTTCCTCACCACTCACATCAGCAATAATTGTGCGTATTTTCCTGTTCGATAGGTAGTTTTTGAACCACTTATTCGTAGGACCACGTATACTACACTCATCCATCGCTTGTAATAAAATATCATGATCCAAAGTATCGAATGCCTTTTTATAATCAATAAAAAGGGTTATGAGCTGCATACCTAAGTCCAGACATTCGTTAATTTAATTTGCAAATCCCGTCAATGCTGTGACAGTACTGCGCCCTCTCCTGAACCCGTGTTGAGTGTCTGATAACGTTATGACATTCTAAAAACTTATTGATTTGACCCACAATAATTTTTTCAATAATTTTATCAATAATACAGACAGAATAGCTATGGGCCTGCAGTTAACATACTCTAGGTGACTTCTAGACTTATAAATGGGACGTATAATTGCCTTTTTTAGGTGGTCAGGATAAATACTATTTGTTAAACACATGTTTATAAATTCAGCTGTAATTGGACTTAATTGTATTCGTAGATATTTAATTTCCTTTACCCTTATTCCGTCTAAACCTGGTGCTTTTTCACACGACAACATGTTTATAACCTTTTCTACCTCTAACGCGCTAACCTTATTAAACCTAAAACTCACGTGACTCGGCTGTACATATGTGTTCCTATATAAAAATGTTATACAACATGTATGCTTTATATCTCGTATTTCCTCAGTGAAAGTCTTTGCAAAGTTAGTACAAATTTGAGAAGTATTTTCTATTTTACCTAAATGTTTCAATATAACCTCATCTAAGTTATTTTTCTTTCGTCCTAGCCACTCGTTAATGTTTGCCCATATTTTTCTGAAATTCCCATCACTTTTTTTTATTTCTAACTGCCTATATCTATTTTTCGCCTCATTTATAAGTTTACTTACTTTATTTCTGAATTTTGTGTATTCTAATCGCTTATTCATGTTATTTGGCTCTGCTTTCCACACTCTAAACAAATAATCCCTACGAGATAACATTGTATACAAATACCTGTCAACCCATGGCTGTCTATATCTTTTACTACGATGTGTGACTACAATTGTGCTTTCCTTATATATTCGTTCAAACACTGTACACAACGATTGAAACATTATTAAGGGGCTGCCCCTTGCCCTGATTGTTTACAAGTAATTGCCACCAGTCATATGTGTCCATCTTTTGTTTTACAAGTTTATCGCAAATAACTTCTCGCACACTGTTACCACTGTCTACATGTAAACATAAGTTGCCACTTCCACGCAAGTCCATCGCTATTCCCACTGCGTGGTGATCGGAGATGTGCGCTTCCTAAACAAACGACGACAAACTGCACTCGCACCTACACATGGTCCAAGCAAGAGGTTACAAGTTGCCCCTCCACAATCGCCTCGCGTGTTATCTCTCCGCTGGGTATCACACACTGCAGTCCGTATGCACACAAGGCGTTTTTGTACTTCGTCGTTATGGGATTGATTCCATTATTTTGATTATCTATGTTTATGTCCCCTATCACTATAACGTTGTCAGATGCCGGTAAATGTCTTATGACAGTGTCTAATTGGTCTATGAAGAGTAATTTATTATTTCTGGGTGGTCTGTAAATAGCTATTAAGTGCGTTGTATTTTTTTCGGTTCTAAGTTGGCCGTGTAGTGATTCAAAGGCACCAGAGTCCAGTTTCTGAGCGTCGAAACTAAATCCTTGTTTTACATATATTAATATTCCTCTTCCTCTGCTATCTTCTCGTGTGTTTATGTGCGTATTATATCCCCTTATTTGATAAAATAATAGCTCTTCCTTCTTTATATTTATTTCACTCAGTATTGTTATATCAATTTTATATTTGTTTTCCTCTAGCAATACAATTAGCTCGTTAAAATGTTTTCGAATTGACCTGATATTCATGTGTAAAATGTGTGTATGTCCATTGTTTTGTGATATGTCATTACTTAAGTCTGAAATATTGTTATATCGTTTGTATGCAATATCGGTTGATGGTTCATGTGTGCGATCGAATGTTGATACTCAAAATTACCCGTGTGTATTCGCCTCGTTGTTTGCGCCTGTTTATCGACAATCATTTAATTTATTTAAATCATCTTCTGATCGTATGTTGTATATCTTTTTTTCTTCGCTATTTTTCTTTACAAGGATATTGCCGTTTTGAACCCAAATATACTGGAAACCTTCGGGTTTTAGTTTGTTTCTAACAATCCATAGCAGTTGGCGTTTGTATCTCGGGATATCCTCATTTATATAAATGCGCTTGTCATTGCCATTACCGTATAGTTTATTATTGGTAATTATATTATCCTTTTTTGTTAGCATCCATTTCTTTCGAGCACTTTTAGTCCGGAATGTGACTAATACAATTCTAGGCCTTGTCTCGTCCGGTTTTTCTTGTCCTACCCTCTGTGCATCCTCGATATCATCAGGGTCCAAGTTTAGTTTTTGGGCTAGGTTTTGTGCTACAGATTTAGTATCTTCGTTAGCAAGCATTTCTATTCCATGAATTTCTATATTTTTTTCTTTATCTTGCATTTCCAGCTCCTGCACTCTTTCTTCAAGGGCTTTATTATATTTTTCTAAGTACACGTTCTTTTGCTCTAGTGATTTAATTTTTTTTTCGGATTCATCCTTAAATGTTATCAAGGTTTGGTACATTTCGGCATAAAATTCACATTCACATTCACATTCACACATTTTTTATGGTAAACTGATTCACATACACCTTTGCATTTCACTACGTCATCTTTGGTAAGGGAGACGAAAAGTTTACATTTCTTGCATTGCACCATATTGAACTTCATACTCTTGTTAATTTGTAGTTTAGGTAAGTAGGTAATATCCGAAACACAACCGTACGCAGAGCGAGCGCGTACCCGAATGTATTTGATATTGTCGAACGAAAGTTTACGCGAATGTTACACATTGAAATAAAACTATTTTTAACGGATACTATCGCGATTTATTTGGTGTTATTTTACTATTTACACTGATCCCGACGTTTCAGTTACTTTTCAGCAGCCATGGTCACGGGTAGACTAAGATGGTGGTCGTCTCATGTATCGAAGTGCAAAGTTATCTCAAAGTACCCGGAGTTTGTTGATTGTTGGTGTTACTATTTACGCAGAATGAGCTCAAAGTGTCTTGAAGCCTTGCTGTGTTTTGTATTTTCTTGGGTTTGAGTAAGTGGATAACCGGATCCCAAACTGGTGGTACGTTCCAACCATCTTCTCTATTAAAATTAGAGTGTTTTTTAATTTCAATAGCCTCACGTAGCATCCCTGGTAGGAATCGGTGTTCTTTCGCGAGTACCTGTGGTTTATCGAAACGCAGGTAATGGTTGGTCCCTTGTTGCACGTGTTCACACACAGCAGACTTCATCGAGGGTTGGTGTTTTATGTCAGCAATGTGTTCTTTGACGCGGGTGCCAATGCTTCTCTTGGTTTGACCAATATACGAGAGCCCACAGTCACAGTCTATTTTATAGACCCCTGCATCTTGTAGAGGTACTTGGCACTTGACAGATGGTAAAAATTGACTTATCTTCGTTGGCGGCTTGTAGTATGTATTGATTGAAGCTCGCTTCAAGATGTAGCCAATCTTGTCAGTAACTCCTCGTACCTACGGTAGAATGGTAGGCTGGCGTTCGACAGTGGCTGGCTATTCTTGGGATCTGTGACGGAGGCACGGTAGTGGGAGCTTGTTGTCTTGCAGTACGTGCTTGACATGTGCCAGCTCAGCGTCCAGGTGTTTCTTGTCACAGATCACACGGGCTCTCTGAAACAAAGACATCCCCACGGTAGCTAGCTGTTTTGGATGGTGGTGAGATTCACCGTTTAAGTACCTATCAGTATGGATCTTTTTTCTATACACAGTGTGGCTTAAAGTATTGTTAGGATTTCTGATCAAAAGTACATCTAAGAAGGCTAATGAATTATTTGCCTCTAATTCCATAGTAAATTTAATGTTGTTATTAATGGAATTAAGGTGTTCTAGGAATGCATTTACACAACACCAAATAAGTCGCGATAGTATCCGTTAAAAATAGTTTTATTTAACGTGTGTATTTCTTCGGTTCCACAGCCCGTTCCTGGTAAATGTCGATTCGTCCGTCCAGATTACTTATTCAATGAAATCAGGCATACGTTGTTGCTGGTCTAATAACCAACGGTAGAAAAGTCGCCGGCGGTCGTGATCGCCGGGTACTAAAGCTGGCACTTTGTGCACTTTGTATGGGTGTATTCGGTTACGCTTTAACACCTTGTGAACTGTCCAGTATGACACACTTGTTCCATACCGACGCCTTAACAATTTAGCGATACTTCGTGTACCTAGGTTCGGATTGCGGTGAACGACATCTAAAATACGCTCCTCGGACTGAACAGCCACTTGACTTGAATTCGTAAGGCACACGAAGCATTCCTGCGAGCTTCTCAAAGGCACATTAACATGTTGCCGTATTTACGAGCACTATAAACGTATGCTTTAGGCATTATTAACAGAAAAACAATAATAAATACAACACAAACTTAACAAGAAACACAAAACGTAACAGTAAAATAATAACAACAAGAATTTAATAAACAAAACGATTGAACGAATATCTGTCACTCACGCGCATATGACATTCAACACGGAACTGTCTAAAAATTTAAAGTAATAATCAATCACGCTAAAACAAATGCCTACCGCTAACCCCCGCGCATCCTTGCGACACTTTGATCATTTCCATAGATCAATAAACCGTTCCGACATTCGCAATTATTATTTTATAAGTTTAGTTATCCCCACTGATTACTTATGGAATTTAGAAGTTTTAATACAATTACATAATCAAGTGTACCCTAACGTAACAAGAAGCTCGTTACTACAAAAACAATATTAATTATTAATAAACCTAATTGGGTACTCACGTACACAATTATAAAAACTATTTCACCGTTATCTTTGATTTTATACAAGAAAATAAAAATGAAATGGTACTGAATAATGTAATAGTTAAATTAATTGAAATTATGATCAACGGTTAATTAATCTATCAAAAAAAATAACAAAAAAAATTTACCCAAATAATACTTTGAACTTGAAAGCAGGTACGTCAAAACTGTTGATAACTACATGCAAGTTTATTGTGATTGCCTCCTCTAATTCTTATGTTGGTTACAAATCTTAGTAGGTAAATTTCGGTGAAACATGCTTAAATTAGACACCGAGACGCGACAAAGGCCAGCCGCGCCGACAACGGTTATGTGAAAGGGACGGGTAGAGTGAGCGAAAGTGCGTGTAGTGTAAGTGTAGTAAGTACTACAGTAATAAGTTGATATGTATGTTAAAGATAAATTAGGTATTGGTGCGGTCGCGATCGGGATGCTGAGTTCAGCGGCTGCGCGTGTTTTGACCGGGGCGTCAGCTGATTTGATTTTAGGTTTCATTGCTGGTTTTTTTATGTTTAAAAAAGTGATGTATTTTTTATGAAATTACAGTTTCATGTAGCTTTACTAACATGATGGATCGTGAAAAATGCTAATAAAAAGTTGTAATTTTTTTTCATTCTAATTGTTTTTTTGTACCCATGATCAAAGGTACCATTAGCACTATCGTCTGTCTTCATCTTCGGGAGGGTTTCAAAAACACCCTGTATTTTCTTCAATTAAACCTTTAAAAATGTACATTACTTATAAGTGAAAGATAAATATGACGACAATGGAACATAGTGTTTCATGATATATGATGATAATAGATGTTTGCTACTCAATCACACCAGAACGGCTGTACGGATCTGGATAAAATGTACCGTTCCCCCTTTAAAAGAAATGAAGTCGGGGGCAACAGCTAGTAAACAATACCAATTACCTAATGGTAATAGCAGTTTAGTCAGCTGGCAAAGACCAGGCTGAAGGTACTAGTTCACGAGCATGACGCCTTTCACTATGTTGTATGTTTCATCATTATTCCGTTAGACCAATACACCCCATATTGGTCTACATTATACAGGTTGTCCAAATTTTATGGTCAAAATTATTATAATTTTTATTTCATTCTTTTTTGGTTCAATATTACAATGAAAGTCACATATCAATCTATTTGATAAGTAACTTTTATTGTAATATAGAAGACTAAAAAGTGACTGAAGTGAATAAATAGACTGAGAGAATAGTTTTGTATTATGTAATACTTTCATTCATAAATTTGTCTCCTTGGTTTTAGATGACTATGATGCAGCTGCTAGTAACATTATACGGGATAATGCTTTTGTATACGATTGCTACAATTATTGCGGTGAGTGGTATACCTGATCAGGCTTAGACATAAGTATCATGATGCAATACCGTTTTAAAAACGATTTCTCTGATCTACTACATTGTTATGTGGCAAATTTTTAATAAAATGTTCACAATACTTCCCATATAGGAAATAGCATATGTATCATATATATAAACATAACATATATAAACAAAAGCGACGTATCATGTGCACATCCCTAGTTTACGGGAGACAGCGGCGGCTGCATTACGAGCTTATCGTGCTAATGAGAGAATTGGCAAACAAACTCATACATTGCGTCGCTAACAGTATGGTTCATTATGTAAGCCGTACTAGGCCAGCAATGGTTTTGTCTTAATAATATAGTGAATTTAATTTTTCATCATCATAAATATCAGTGTACCATATTTGCTTATTGATTATTATGGTAAAATATAGTTTAATTATTGTAGTTACGTATAAAATAAGATGTCATCTTTCATATAATTCACTTTCAAGCTGTTATTTCCGTAAACAACCATTGAACAACGCGGCATTTCGTTGGTTGACACTCGATTAAAGACAGAAATGAATAACAAGCAAAATTTACGCCAGGTACGGGCGCACGCGCCACGCCTACTCAACAAATCTCCCTCAGTCTTTGGATGTGTCCCTCTTGAGTTGGCGTAGCAGGGACGTGATCTTCGCTGACAGAGCTTCAGCGTGGCCCTTACTAACGTAGAACGTTTACAGCCCTACTTTGGTACAAAAGTGCGGTGAACACTCACTGAGTACTCACTAACACCTTTGCACTTCACTTTATCACTACGGGGTGCTATAGGTGGAACTCCCAGCGGCCTTCGGGAACGCAGACCCACTTCACGTAAACGATTTCAGATGGTTTGGTCGCTTATCAGCAAGCCTGAAGAGCTGTGGAGCCTCGTAACCAACATCATGGCGGTCATGTTACCATTCCTGTCACCGGTCCTGTCTGTGAGTGGTGATGGGAGATCGTCCTCCATGTCACTCGGCCACGCTGCCCCTGATACGACAGCGTATCCAGAGGCTTATGACGCTCTGTGTAGTGCCAAAAGCGACAGCCACAGTACGTTACCTGGAACCAGCTTGCAACATTCTGACGGCTCTCAGCATCTCTTCTCGTGTCAAATGATGTCGTCGCTCCATATCGATGCAATTTTTTCAGTTCGGATTCAGAAATGTTATGGTTTTGTAAAAATGCTATTACACACTTTTATAGGAATAGTGATTTACAGTTTATTTTCTATTACTAATCCAAATTTAAAGAACATTCTTTATTTAAATAGTGAAATTCACTAAAAAGAATCAATAACGATCTAAAAAAGTTAAAATAATAATTCTCAATTGCGGTGATATTACAAAACGTACTTGATCTCTAGACACTTTTGATGTTTGTAATTTAAAAATATTGTTATCTTTAATTGATATAATCCTTAACGTTTTCTTTTGTAGAATCAAGAATCAATTTTTTTACTACTCCACAATATAATATCCATGATGTACTTTTTTATCGCCCTATATATGATAGCACAAGCGGGACAACGAGTTCATAACAATTTAAGCACGTTGCTACGAAAACTTTGTGAGCTTTATGTTCGTTCAATTGATGGTAAGTATTTTTGACATAATTTTCAAATCATATAGAGGACGTGAAGAGGTATACTCAAATCTGTGGTATATTTTAGTAAGGATTTTTTAAACCCATGTCATGATGATGTCATGAATCATCGTCATCAAAGATAAGCGGAGCATTCCGAAATAGAACACGAAAATTTCACATTTTTAAACTGGATATAAATAAAACTCAAACTAAAATAGAATAGAAATAGAAGAAAAAAAAGAAAAGGATTACAATAGTAAAATGTTTGTCTAGTTAAAATTTTGAACATGAAACGTGCAAGGAAAATACTATTAAAATAGGATCTAGTCTTGTTTAATCGTTCTACCTATATTCGTTTCTACTTGTTCGTTATTAGGCCACACTGTCAAATCAAACAGCCTTGGTTCAGATATAGCTGTCATTACAAAAAAATCAAAAAAATAAATAGTTTTTAAAATTGAAACAAAACTATTTTTCACGGATTCTATCGCGATTTATTTGGTGTTATTTTACTATATATACTGATCCCGACGTTTCAGTTGCTTTTCAGCAGCCATGGTCACGGGTAGAATCCGTGTAAAATAGTTTTATTTCAATGTGTAACATTCGCGTAAACTTTCGACAATAGTTTTTAAAAGTTTATGATCTAGTGAAATTAAAATCAGTTTGTAACACATTTTCCGGAACAGTATTTATGCACGTTTTATCCTTTTTTTAAACAATAAAAATCGATAAACATTGTGACCTATTTACTATTTACAAAAACCGTAAATATAAGGAACTAAATACTAAAATTAAATGCATAGTGTGTTATTACTACTGTATTATCTAGCTATTTTCTTTTTTTCAGATGAAAGCTACTTCAAGCCGGTTAGGGATCTGCTTCGTTACTGCTACACACATCCGGTGCGCGTACATTTGATTGGCTCTTTGAATGTCAATATGTCTTTATTGACATCTTGTGTCGCTGTCGTCACTTCCAATACCATTATCGCACTGCAATTTAACAACGTATTGTAGAATCTTAAATAATTGTTTGAGAGACATATGCTCCTCCTGAATAAACTAGGATTACTTTTAATAACACTAATGCCGCGTTCCAATAAACAAAAAACGATTCGTTTTGCTTACGGACGGTAAAATTTCGCTGAATATTCAACGAAAATTTTACCGTCCGTAAGCAATACGAATCATTTCTTGTTTATTGGAACGCGGCATTAGAGTAATACTTGAAATTAGTGCGAAGACAACCTTGCGCAGGAATAGTTAATTATCAGTATATTATTATAATATATAGTATATCTATATAAGTAAAAAGTTGAGGTACGTTTTACGGTTTGCAGTTTTAATGTTAACGTAGCAAGTAATTTAACTGTGTTGACTTTCAGTAAAACAAAATATACAAAAAAAAAAAAAAAGTGTTTTTTATTTTAATTATAATTGAGACATATGTAGATAAGTAGTAAAGAGGTTAAAAGATTTTTTGCTTCGAGCCTAACTAGCTTAGTCAAATCTTCAGGATTATCTACAGAACTTGATAATCATTTAGATCTCAATTCTTTTGTCGGTGTAGTCGATAACCCCGTATATTCTTAATATTGAACGTGGCTACCATTTGCACATTTATATTTTTGATTGTATTGTCTATTACTACTATATTTTTATTAGGACATTAAACTCAGAAAAGTAATTAATAATAAATTATAATCAGAAAATTAATTAACACAACAATATTTCACACTTTTGTACCACTTGGCAAAGTTTTTCTAAATTTTCAGTTGCTAGTTTACACCAGCGGCAGAAGTAGATTCGATCGTTCAGGTCTTTTGTATCTCTTTGCTTATTTGGTCAATAAACGTTAATTATATATATTTTGGTTTCATATATATGAAGGAATGAGTGTATCGTCATTATCATGAGTAAGCAAAGTCGCGACCTCTGGGTGGAAGTACTTTTTAATTATCTCCATAATAAATCTAGAAATTGTCTCAACCGATGTATTTTTAAATAAATTACATGAATTTTCTGTCTACTTAATTGCAGGATGGTCAAAATAATCTAGTCAAAAATGAGATCAAAGTTTTTACCATCTTTTTTTCTTAAGTATGTCCATTCCCATACGTAAATTATAAGGTATTCGTCTATTTCTATTACTGAGGCATCTAATATCTATTCGATTAGAAAATTGCACATCAATGTGTAACTCAAATGATAGAATTAAGTGAAAAATATTTGCCCAAGGATCAAGATATTTTCTTATTTTTGTTGTTGATCACAGCACACGACACATGTTAATTTCTTAAAAAACAAGAGTAAAACTCTTCAGCACTTTAAAGAGTACAAATGTTGAGAATTCAATATTTAAGAAAATTAAGATTATGATAATGACAGTAGTGATAATGGTAGAGAATTCTGCAACAGTGAATTTGATGATTATTTAACGAAATCGGGTACAATTCATCAGAAATTAAATATCTATACTCTGGAACAAAATGAGCTTTGTGAAACAATAGTTGAAAAAACCAGATTTCTTTTGTTTGAAGCTAAACTCAGTAAGGAGTGTTAGGCAGAAGCCTTAACACTGTTCTTT